>JALJCO010011216.1:0-221383 GCA_023101725.1 Atherinomorus stipes | reverse complement strand
GTTATATGGATAAGATTCCAACAATCTTCAATAGTTAATCCTTGTCTAGTTGCTGCATCATTACTGAAAATATGAAGAGTTAAAAACCGCAGACCGCATGCTTGGGTTGCCAAAGATGGCTGACACTCAAGGTTTAAAGGCATCAAATCAAACCATGAGAGCACACAAGCTCACTCCTCATCCAGCTGCTCTGACATTTGGACTGCTTTTTGATGTGCAAGATGGAATGGAGCTGTGTTTTCTGCTTTTTCTGGGATGTGTTGGTGTCCATACCTTACTCTACTGCTTTCATCCATGTTCATATTTAGTTAGTTGTTTACCTGATTTGACTTTTTCTGTCTGTTTCTTTTTCTGTACCTCCACCCTGCATTTACATTTATTAAATTTCTGCCTATTAGATAGTCCCCTCACTCTATGTGTGTATGTGTGTGTTGCAGTTGCATTTGTGTTATCTCTGAATTGCACTGCTTTCAGCATCAATGTGTGGAGCTGCAGTTCACAGAAACTCTCACCTCACTGTCAGACTGTTATCGGACTAAAGCCCAGTGTGCCTCCTGCTGAGCCAGGAGGCACAGACCTTCCTTCTGCAGGCTTTCATCTGTTCCTTAATGCAACAGCACTGAAACACACACACACACACATCATTTGGCTTTTCAACTGTGCCCTTCTTGTGACCTCCTTATAAGAGCATTTAATTCTTACATTGCTGCAATGAAAAACTGCAGCTAAGTCTTGTAAAATGTTTGAATTATATGGTTTCAACATCTGATTCTAGCTTTGATCATTGGAAATGATCAGTAAATGATTTGGCACGATGATATTAAATCAATTAATTCCCTTAACTGTTAAATTATAATCCCCTTTTTTGAACAGGACTATAAAACATTTAATAAATTGAAAAGTTGAGAGTAAAATGGTGCCTTTTATGGAGTCACACCATATGAAAAACACCCTGAAACAAGAGAAACACATGCTTGTTAAACTCATGGTTCACTGTTTATGTAGCTTTATTGTTTATGATTATCCAGCGTAAGACTTGCAAATGATGAATGCATCGAGCATGTGAAACAGTATGCCTCACTGTGCACTGCAGTACAGTAAATCTTTGCCGTTTTATATCCTGTTGTGATTTGTAATTCTGTTGCCTTATCTTTTTAGATCAGTCTTCCTGTCTCTGGTTCTGCTGACAAACAAAAGCCATTTTACAGTGTGCATGCATGCATACACATGCATACACACGCACATACACACACAATAATATCTGTCAAACTAGTTTTTGATTTTATTTTAATTTATCTATTTAATTCTTTTTTTTTTTTTGTTATATCTTTCAAGGCCCTCTCATCTTAGTTGCTAATAAAGATAAAACAGTCTTTAAGCAATTACAAGGATGAAGCGTTCATCAGCTCTCTCTTCTGTTTTGCTTTCTTGTTTCAACAGACAGTCAGGCTCCACTCATAGCTCAACATAATAATAATAATGATATTAAGATAATGATGGAAATGGAGGATCTTTTTTTCCTACCTAAATTTAATTAAATGGTCCAGTGACTCTGAGTTATCTTTTGTGAATTTTAGTTAAATGGATACAGATATTAATGATGTAGGAAATGCAGTTTGTTTTGAAAGGTAAGAAGATGCAAGCTTAGGAGATCTGAACCCCAATAGTCACACATAAATTTAAAATCTAATGCTCAAACACATGCACACATGTTCTCACATTACATTTCACGCCTCATATTGTACTTTACAAATTCACTGTGATCACATCTAAACTGAAAACCTCCCTATTTAAGCAGAACCAAGTTTAAATGAATTTATTTGTATATCTATATACACCAATAGATGAGTATAATGGATGGATGATGGATATATAAAAGCATTCACCTTTTCAGTGTTTTTTTCTGACTCATCTTGCTATTACAGCTTAATACTGTTGCACGTCAGAGTCCACTGTCAAATGTGTCATCACACTTTCACGTAGACCATGTAAACATGCAGCTTGGGTAACCATGCCTCTCTTGACATTTTTATGCTTTGTGGATCAAATGCATGCGGAAAGCAGAAATTATCAGCTCACCTCAGCGAGTGTATCTTTTGCACCACCTCTTTATATGGATTAGAGGATGTACGTGTTGTGGGGAACGCTCAGTAAAGCACAAACTGCTCCTCACACCAACACCCACAGACAAACCGACTGTTAGAGGAGTTTAACACCAGCCAGAAAAGAGCAAACAGCACTTAGCCTGGAGCTGCTTAGGCCATTATCAGCCTGTGATTTTAGACATGAGTGAGACAGATGACTAATGAATGCGTGTGATCATGCTGCTAAACATGGACTGTTAAGTGTTTTTATGTGGTAATGAATATTATTTCCATAAATACTGTTTACTTTTTTGTTGCAGTTACTCTTGACACAGTGCATAGATTTTTATTTTGGCATTCACCTGAAAGAGAGTGGGTATCAAGGTTTAAAGTTGTGTCCTTATAAGAGGTCTTGCTTTGATTTTGCTGGATTTTGTGGCTAAACGCAGAAAAAATGCAGCTTTTTTTTTGTTTTTACTTTTCCCCGCATGCCCCTGTTTGCATTTCAAATAATTGTTTTTTGGCAGAAGATTTCATTTATGTGTTTAGTATGTTTAATGTTTCTGGCAGAAGAGACAAGAGAAATCATCAAAATGCACAGTTGCACTTGACAGTTTGCATATACCCTCCCATGGGAAAAACAAGAATTAGCTGCCAGTGAAATAAATTGAAATTGAACAAAGTAATAATAAATGAAAATATTTGTGAACATCATGACATTGAATTTGAATTGTTTCAACAGAAATATTAAAAACAAACACACAAAAGATAAAACAAGCAAACAAGCATGATGGGGCTCCTGAATGAAAATTTTGCTGAGCAACACTCTGTGATGTTCAGTAAGACTTTGCTTTAATTTGTCTGGGACAGTTTTGTTGTTCGTTTTAAATTATTTTTAAAACCACAATTCAAAATCAATATTTATACTAAATTATAATTTTTTACATTTTATTTATTATTACTTTTTTCAGTTTCTTGTTAATTGCATTATTATTGCAAATTATTTGGAATAATAAATATTGCAAATTATTATTTGGCTTTTCCTTTAACGGGAGGGTATGTAAACTTTCAAGCACAACTGTACAGCATATGTGTTAATTAAATTATGACTAACCGGGTAGCTTTTATACAAAATGCAAATGAAGTAGTTGTTAATTTCTGCACCTGACAAAAGAAAAAAACAGCTGAAATAAAGAGCGACTGATACAAAACTAAAGTTTAAAAGTAACGTAACAGTGTATCAAATGCAGCACATAGTTAATTTATACTTGACCAATCACCACCAAACTTCCCTTGACCTTAAAAAGTGGACTTTTACCCTTTTAATGCAACAAGTTCTCCTTTTCTGACTGTTTCATTTGAAAAAAAAACTGTATTCCTCCAAGCAGTTGTTGTGCTTTAGAAAAAAGCTAGAGAGAAATGAGTGTCACGGGAGAAATCAATAGGTTAAGTTGTTGACAGTTTAACAAACTTTCATGGCATTTTGTTATATTTCACTGCGGGTCATCCTTGCCCTTTTCTTCTCTTGTTTTAGTTTCTGCCCAGCTGTCACATAACTGCAAAAAGCTGAAAAAAATCAATCTTTAGGATGTAGCTGCTTTTTCCTTTTTCTTTCCTTGGGAGTGGCTATTGCTTCTTACTGTGACAAAAAGCATTAATCACTTCTTTTGTGCTTTTATGGTGCATGTGCACTCACAGCATGGCCAGCCTGAAGCTAGTAATAATGCTGTTTGTAGAAAATGTAGTCAGCCCCAGATCATCTCTCACTTTATTACATAAAAACAACAATTCACTTTTGGCAAAACCATTAAATATGTGTGTGTGTGGCGTGTGGGTGAACATGCTGTCAGGTGTTGAGGTGAAATATGATGTATGGTCCATGTGGGTTAGTGGGTGTGTGAAGGGGACACATTGCCAAGCAGCGCTTTCAACCTGCTAACAGATACAGCCTTTTATGACAGCCATCTGTCCAATATGAATGTGTATGTGTGTGTGCGTGTGTGTGTGCATTTGTGTATTCCAATGCACATTTAAGCTTGGGGTCCAGGTGGCTGTATACTGTAATATTGCACCCTCAGTGTGCAACAGCATGGGGGATTTGGGAGCCCAGCAGAGCATGGTGCTCACAAAAACCCCAGCAACTGAATCCTTGCTGTTACCATCACTCAAAAACTGGAACCTGAGGAGATCCAGTGCTCCGTTTTCTAAAGTTACAACTTGTGTTGATAATACCAATCAATGACAGTTTGCAGAAGTTTATATCCAGTTTAATATCCAGTATTAGCAAATATCACAGAACAATTTCCAGGAATGAACTTTGAATTTCATCTTTAAGATACACTGAGAAAGGATTGGAATATTTTTGCTTTATAATGAAGTTATTTCTGATGCACATCCATTGTTGTCAATATTTGGTCATCAAATTATTTAGTTAGATGAGGAAAAGACAGAAAAAAGAAAGAGACCATTCCATCCATCCATTTTCTATATCGCTTATTCCAATTCAGGGTCTTACACTAGAGGTATTTGCTCACCCATCAAATTTATTGGAATCAGGTGTTCCAATAGCTTCCATGGCCACAGGTGTATAAAATAAAGCACCTAGGCATGCAGACTGTTTTTACAAACATTTGTGAAAGAATGGGTCGCTCTCAGGAGCTCAGTGAATTCCAGCGTAGAACTGTGATAGGATGCCACCTGTGCAACAAATCCAGTCGTGGAATTTTATTGCTCCTAAATACTCCACAGTCAACTGTCAGGTATATTATGAGAAAATGGAAGTGTTTCAGAACAACAGCAACTCAGCCACATAGTGGTAGGCCACGTAGACTGACGGAGCGGGGTCAGCGGATGCTGAAGCGCAGAGTGTGAAGAGGTCGCCAACTTTCTGCAGAGTCAGTCACTACAGACTTCCAAACTTCATGTGGCCTTCAGATCAGCTCAAGAACAGTGTGGAGAGAGCTTCATGGAATGAGTTTCCATGGTGGAGCAGCTGCATCCATCCATACATCACCAAGGGCAAAGCAAAGCGTGGGATGCAGTGGTATCAAGCAGCCGGACTCTAGAGCTGGGAGGTGCATTCTGTGGAGTGATGAATCACGCTTCTCCATGTGGCAATCTGATGGATGAGTCTGGGTTTTGCAGTTGCCAGGACAACAGTACTTGTCTGACTGCATTGTGCGAAGTGTAAAGTTTGGTGGAGGGGGGATTATGGTGTGGGGGTGTTTTTAAGGAGCTGGTCTTGGCCCTTTAGTTCCAGTGAAAGAAACTCTGAATGCTTCAGCATACCAAGACATTTTGGACAATTCCATGCTCCCAACTTTGTAGAAACAGTTTGGAGCTGGCCCCTTCCCCTTCCAACATGACTGCGCACCAGTGCACAAAGCAGGTCCATGAAGACATGGATGCAGGGTCCTGTGTGGATGAACTTGGCTGGCTTGTACAGAGTCCTGACCTCAACCCGACCTTTGGGATGAATTCGAGCGGAGACTGAGAGCCAGGCCTTCTCGTCCTGCATCAGTGTATGACCTCACAAATGCGCTTCTGGAAGAATGTTAAAAAATTCCCATAAACACACTCCTGGACAGCCTTCCCAGAAGAGTTGAAGCTGTTCTAGCTGCAAAGGGTGGACCAACGTCATATTGAATAGGAATGGGATGCAACTTAACTCATATGTGAGTCAAGGCAGGTGAGTGAATACTTTTGGCAATATAGTGTATCTTGTTAATTAGCAGACAAGAGGCAGCAAACACCCTGGACAGGTATCCAGTCTCTCACAGAGTCAACACAGACTGATAAACAATCAGTCTTGCTCACAGTCACTCGAATTTAGTGACCAATCAACTGAACATGCATGTCTCTGGACTGTTGGAGGAAGTCAGAGTATCTTGAGAACCCATGCATCGGGGAGAAAATTCAAACTCCTCAAGATAAAAGCTTGCCTGAAACAGACTGTTTTCTAAAAATAGTCTAAATATTAGAGAAGTGTAGTCAAAAGAAATATACACTCGCTCTGCAGCATCTTGTCATGACTCAAGAGGGAATACCTGAATCATCAGAGACTACAGGTCCACTCACATCATACCACAGACTGATTAAACTGTTAAGCAAAAATATCCTGATGATTATTGTTACTGTAAAAGTAAACATGATAAAGACATTTCTTGGGAAAAACTCAGCTGTTCTTTTTTTACTCCACTTGCTGACTTCCGGAAAAAAAAGAAAGAATCTGATGCACATTAAAGATGTTTCATTTTTCAAAACTGAAAAGCAGCTATAAACAATGATTACCAAAATATGAGAAATAATTGGATCTCATTCGTTTGATGTGCCTTGTCTGCTTTTTAATACTAAATATTTTTGGAGGGGTTGGAAGAGTCAAAGGTGCAGTTCAGGAACGAACCCGGAAGGAACATTGAATTTTGGAGAGAACAGGATCCCCTCCAGTTCAGATTATGATTCATCCCAAGGGACTGAGTGTTATATTCACATTTCAAAACTCTAAAAAAAAAAAAAAAAAAAAAAAAAAGGAAAGAAAAGAAAAGAAAAGAAAAGAAAAGAAAAGAAAAGAAAAGAAAAGAAGATCATCCACAGTGCATTTTGAATTGATGTTCAGGAGAAAGATGAATGCCTATTTTTACATCCAAGTGAAACATAGTTTGAAATGAGGGCTCTGCACAGAAGAGAGGAAATAGTAGTGTTGCTCTCATCTGAGAGAATCTGCAGATGCTGCTTTATCATTCGCACTGAGAAGATCAAGTCTCTAAAGGATCATGTTGGATATTTAATAACGCAAAAATTCATGTTGATACTAAAAGACTTCAACAGCAGTAACGGTTAGCTGATCAAATTTTGTAAATAAGAGCAAGAAACTAATTGTTTGACATTTCATCAGTGCAATCTGAGCCGTTATGGAGCCTAAAGTAGCCGTATTTGAACAGGAGAGTAAAGGTAGACCTTAAACCCTGATTGGATGATATGTACTGTATCTTTCAGGTCTGATATCTTTTTTAATCGTTTTAGAGTACTACCAGCCCGCTGATCAGAAGAAGAGCAGCCAGCTAATGACATAGTAAATGCATGAAAGATTTATTGGCTACGACTTCATAAACTAAATTTATGGACTAATTTCCAGCCACATTGTGATCAGCAAGCCGTTGCTCAGTGGTAATGTTGTTTCCAACAGTTCTCTCTTGGATCCTCTGCTTCAAGCCAACGACTGTAAAAAAATATGGACGTAGTATCCGGTCACCTCTGAACTGGGGAAAGTGAAGCCGGTTGGGCGTGTCCCACCCTTGCCATCACCGCCTCGTGCGCCGTCACCCCCGGAAATAAAATGGGCAAAGCGCGGCCTCGGGGCGAATGATTGACAGACAACGCAAGGATGGTAAGGATTGTGTTGCTAAAAAAGGATTTTAGGTTTTTTAACTTAGAAAACTAAAATCCTTTGGGGTTAGCAAGACCATCCTTACAACATTTTACAATGCTTTTAAAGAAAATGTGATCACCTTCTCTTTTAATAGCTGGTTTTTCTCCATTACATTGCAGCACAGAAATCGCCTGTTAAACACTGTGAAAATGTGCTCTAAGATTATTGGGCAGCCTGTCCGAACCCTCACCTCACTCTGCGACAGACAAACTACAAAGAAAGCACACGGTATTTTAAAAGACCCTTCGCACATTCTTTTTTCTGAATTTGAGTGGCCCCCCTCAGGACGCAGACTTCGTTGTCCAGGGTGCAGGACACAAAGGAGGAGGACTACCTTTGTCCACAAGGCTGTCCAGCTTCTCAACTCTGGTTGCTAACATTTAAATTTGCATACAGGGCTAAATGCACTGCACGCTACCTGTATTTTTTTTATTCATTATTTTTTTATTATTTTTAACTTACTTTAAACTTGTGTTACTAACTGCTTAATTTTTAATGTGTTTTAAATTTATAACTTTTTATGCGTTTGCTTTGGCATGGGGACTGTGATTTATTTGTCTGTCACGTGTCTTATGTTTTTTTTTTTTAGCTAACTCTTTGCTCCTTTGAATTGCCCCTTGGGGACAAATAAAGTTATTTGAATTGAATTGAATTGAACATACTCTGGGCTAAATGCAAACCGAGCTAACTCAAAACTAACAGGCGCTAACGAATATCAGCTTCCTAAGCGGCGGGATAAAGGTAAGGCGTGTTTGGACTTGCTGTTGGCTGCTAAAAACCCCCTACTCTGCTGCAGACTGAGACCTTTCTGAGAGCAAACAAGGAGCTAACTGGCAGTCACCGGCTGGCAGGCCGGTCTCCTGCATGTCAGTCAAAAGACTACACCCTTAATTATGTGTAATTTCAAAATTAAATAACAAACGGATGATCAGATGAGTTATAAAAAATTTACCCCCCTCACAGTTGACATGAAGGTAAACTTGACCTATTAAACCTAAAATGATTTTTTGAACCAGGCTGTAAACATGTTTATTTCTGCTGTGAAGTTGGTCTTTTTAACATGGGAGTCTATGGGGATTTGCTCTGTTTTGGAACCCCTAGCTAGCGGATGAAGAAAGAACTACAGTTATGAAACTTAACTACCGGGCTTCACACTTTTCCAGCAGAGTTTGCCTCTTGCTTCACGCCCTTGACAGAGGCAACCAAAATGCTGAAATCAAGGTTTCAAATTGTGGATCCATTGCTGATAGAAGTATGTATAAAAGAAAGAACTGCCCTTAAATACGTCCACCAGATATGATTATAGGTACTACCAATCTGAATGATGCAAATAACAGAGGAACATTTAAAAAATTCCACTGTAAATAATGACAATACTTAAACCACTAAAACAACACATGACGGAGAAATACTATAAAACTGCATCAACTGAGATTATAATTCAGTCTTACAGATATCCAATTTTAATGACTGTTGTTACTGAAAAATAAAATGGTCTTTCCTCCATATGTGAAAAGTACACACATATCTAACAACAACCTATTGGGTGTGTGTGCATATATTGTAGTATAACTCATGCTTGAGTGATAAATGAGCTTTTATGGGCTAATTATATCAGAAGAAAAGTAAAGAGAAGTCATCTCTCTTCTCTCTTGAAACAAACAGCTCATGTGAAGTAATTAAGGTCACCATTTCTACAGTATGTGAGGATTTTGCATCAAAGGTATTGGCTTGTAAAATCCACTCTTAACAAGCTAGATTGTACAGGGAAGGGTGTTTTTCCAGTAAGCCACAGCCTATATTATGGCTATATTTAGAGGCCTGTTTCTGCTGGAGGTGAGGATGTAGCCTGCTGCGTGTTAGCTGAGGGAGGCATATGTTCCCCCCCACCACCACCTCATCTGACCCACACTTCCTGGTGTGAATTAAATCAAAACTGAGATGCGCTGAGAAGAGCTGATAGGCAGCGGTCTCTTGAGATAAGCCGATGTCATTTTTGCTCCATTCGTCCAGCAAAATAAATCAGCCTTACTGTATGTAGTCCCACTTTTGGGCACAACCAGCCAGAATGTCGTGAAGCCCGAAGAGGGGGTGACGGGGGAAAATGAGAGGACACATAAAAGAAACCAAAGTAAACCTGAAAGCTCTTATGGTTTTAAAATGCCACAAGCCATCTTTAATCTCTATTTACTACAACTTGTATGTGTTCCAACAGCAATGAAATGATGCTAAAGTACAAATTTCTCTTCTCTTCTTTTCTCTTTCTTCCTCTAACCGTTTTGATTTATGCGTCACAGATGTTATGTTTATTTGTGGCCATGGGCCAGAGATGAAAAGGGGCTGGTGGCTGTGTGGAGGAAATACTCAGCAATCTTCATGGCCCATCTGGGCTTGCAGAACTGTCTGTGACAACCGCCGACTCCACGTTCCCTGTTATCCTCACTCCCCACTCCAGTGGCCTGAAAGAAACATGTGAGTCCCCCCTGATGAAACCCAGAAATCATAATGACTTACACGAGTGCTGGGAAGGAACATATCAAACGGGGAGATGAAGAAAAGGAGAAATGAATGTGACATCTGAAAAGAAAGTTGGATAACACAACATGCACCGAGTCCTGCAGGATAATCCCCTCACAGTGTGGTCAGTGAGCAGATATGCCACCTCTGATCCCTCTCACCCTGATTTTCCATCCTCAGCCATGCAGTTGTTACTTCATCACCCTTTGTCGGTCTGTGGACTTCGACGTGGGTCGTTCCATGCCACCTCCCCTAACCTGCTCAGCTCATGTCAAGGAAAACATTTATCAAGTTTTTTCACCTTGCAAAAATGACTGAACTGGCGTGAAATGACCAACATCCATAAAACCTGAAAGTGTATAACTCATATGTTTGATCTTCTCATTTATGCCAATGACTTATAAGAAAAATAGTTGTGAAAGCTTTGTATTACTTTTACAGGTTTTTTTTTTTTTTTTTTTTACAAAATTTCCAATTGTATATTCTGGTGGTATCATAATCCCAAGACTTTATATTGATCCTTTCTGGGGGGAAAATATGCACAAAAATATTTTTTAAAGTGTATTTTTTTATTTTGACCTATGTGATTAAATTTTATCAGTATGATAACTAAGTATGCTTTTTATTTAATAGAAGTACCGTAACATCTATTAAAATCAGTCAAAGCAGCGCTACTGAAATTTGGCAGATTTTTCTACTTTTGTGCCCTAACGTCATGAGATGTACCACTAGTGTGCCCTTAAGTCAATCAATAAATCAGTTAATTTTTATTTATATAGCACTTTTCATGCATAACAGCTTTACAAAGTGCTTATTAAAAACAACCCATTACATCAACAGTCCCCCAAGTTTATCTCAAACAACAGACATACACATGCATACACATACACATGTAAGGACAAAATGTACTGCTAAACAAACATCTGAATAAAACTGAAGGTGTAGGAGTGCAAAAAGAACAAAAGACATCTTTGAGTCCCCAAATAAAAACAACTGACACTTGCATAGTGAGCTAGCTAAAGAGTTCAACTTTGAAATGCTCATATAAGACAAAGAGATGTAATATTACATTTGACAAATGTTGCAGCGATTTTTAACTGTTGGGTCCATGCTAGATATATTACAGCTTATCAGTATATCTAGCCTCTTGATATGCTTGCTGCTACAGATGAAACTATATTTTTCACCTCATATCAACATGTCTTGTAGCTTACTTTGTAATTTTCTGTCTTTATTTTCCTTGTTTTCTTCAATAACGCTCTGTTAAGTTTCTTATCTGGTGCACATCCAAATTGGCCAGCATGTTGTGGTGCAAAAGCACACCACATTAGCTTGGGACACTGCAAGGCAATGACAGCCCTAGAAATGTGCATAAAGAATGTAAATGAACCATCAAAATTAATCAAGTTGAAAACTTCTGTAGATTTGCATTCATATCAGTGTAATATGAGAGTGATATATTCAGATAAGCAGCTAAACAACCATTTAAATTTTGGATAATGCATCATGTTTTATAAGCCATGTTTCTAGATATATTTTTGAATGCAAAGTCTATATGTAAATGACATTACCAAATATTTGTACTGTGACGGAAAAAGTATATTTCTGATAAGTGTAATATATTGTATGGAAATGCACAAGTGTTTTAAAGTTGTAAAAATATCTCAAATTTGTCACCTGGATCTGGATGAGGTACGATTTACTGCTGAGAGTAAAACACTGGATGGATGAATATCTGAGAAGGAACATGTTGGAAAAAAACATGCACTTCTACCATAAGGTCACATTTAGCAGTTGGCAGTCAACATTTTTTCCATCTGTCTCATCTCTCCTGTTTTCGTGCTTGCTTTGGCACATTTTCCCACTTCATCACAACAGTAAACGTAAAGGCAGCTGAAGTTCGAACACTGATTCAGTGATGCAGAACTAAGTCTTGTTTCCTCCGTATAGAACAAAAGTGCACATTGGCTTCAATCTCCTGTCCTCTCAGGGGTGCATCCACGAGGTTTCTCCCTGGCTTATGATTTATTCATATGTGGAGTGGAGCATTCCAACAGTCTACACCCAGCTTATACCTGCAACCCCCACCTCTCCAATCAGAAATATCTAGGGATGAGGTTGAAATAACCGAGTTCGATTTGCTTGTCTGTATTTAATGGAACAGATACCTTAATGCGTATCCGATGTGCTGCAGGGTGAAAAACATGACAGATAAGAAAACAAGGTGATAACAACCAGCCTACGATGTCTTGAGCATGTGAAATATACTTTAACCTGCAAAGACAGCTGGGTGCCTCGGGTTGCTTGCTTTTTAATGGCACATCCATTTATAATTCACCATACAAACTACAAAGCTGGATGGGTAAGTGGACATGGGAGCTGGTGATGAGACAGAGAGAAAGGAGTCACTTTTGACACTTCAAAGCATTTTAATGTTCCATTTGCAGCATGAGAAATGAACACACATCCGACTGGCTTTTGCAAAAAAATCCTTTGTACTCACAACACCAGCTATACCCAGGTAGGCAGGTGATTGTGGGAGTGAGTACAGAAAGAAACTGTAAAGATATATGATGATATATGATGAGCAGCCGGCTCATAAAAAATGTGTGACATTTGGTGCATGAGCGCTCACCCAAATACAGACTGTGGCATGCACAAGCTCACTCTGTCTCTTCCTGTATGTTGAAGTCTTTAATTTTGGCTGTGGAACTCCCCTCCAGTTTTCCACTTCCTCCTCCCAGAGTCTCATGTATTTTTCATACTCAAGTTATCCCAGATGAGGGCTTCTGCCAAAGAAGGCCATCCACTTTTACAAAGCTATGTTTTACACCAGTTCTCTGATATACACAGGCCTGTCCCTGTGGCTTAACACCGATCAATGTTTAGCCTAGATGTTTTTCTCATGTTTTTTTTTTTATATGTTTTTTTGTATTTGACAATTAAAGCACCTGAAGCTAGCTGAAATTAAAGCAAATCTAAAATCTTTTAAGCTGACACTAAAGAGAAAGACCCTGACTTAAACAGTATTCTAATGTGCCGAGATGCTGTCAATAAAAAGACCTTCATTGACGTAATTATACGCTACTTCAAATCCCAGAATGCATTGCTCAGTCTCTCGCTGCGCTGGCTATGAAGCTGCGTTCAAGGGCAACTCAGGAATTCTTAGTAGTCCAAGGTTTTTGTTTGCTTTAAGCGCACCGACCACTTATATGTTCAGTTAGCTGTGGTATTATATTAAAAGATAAAAGTTGGACACCTTGCACCTTGCAAGTCCTCAGTTTGGAGATAAGTAGAATTTCTCAAGAGTTGTGGTGAGGGTCCCTTCAGAGGCTTAAGGACATGTTGATGTTCTTAATTTCCAAGACATGAATTTTAGCTAATTGAGTAATGGTAACTGAAAGTAATATTACTCAAAACAAAAAGGGATTAAATTAGTGTGACTGTCCTGCTTCTACATATTAAAATGAAAACTATGTTTTCTTGAAAATTAAAATTAAGAACTTACCAGTTCCTCTTTTTAAAAACTTCTTTCATAGAAAAAGGCTTATGATTTTGTCGGAGTTAGTTATCATTGTATTTATTTATTTTATTTTATTTTATTATTATTATTATTTTTTTTTTTGGGGGGGGGGGGGGGGGTATTTTCTTTTCTATCAACCTCATGGTCAACCTTACACAACCTTTGTCCACTGCAATACCATAACATTAATAACAATAATAACAATAATATTTTCACACGGTTTCAATATTTCATAGTTTGTGTTGTTCAATTGATAATTCTTGGGGGAAAAAAAAATCAAATAATAGTTACCAAAGAGATTATATTAGATCACATAGTCCACGACCTAAACTTTTATTGAAGTAGTTTCCACATATTTAAATAAAATAATGTCATCCAACAAGGTGAATAGCCTACATAAAGCAAGTGAGACATACTGTAGGTAAGCAGACTATCAAAACTAGACCTTTAATAATAATAGTAATAATAATAATAATATCTTTTTTGCTTAAATGTCTTCATTCATAAAAACTGGTTTGTCACATTTTAGCATATTTCTTTTTACATACCCTATTTTGTCATACAGTGGGCACCATTTAAACACCTGATGGTTTTTATCCTATGAAAATAACGTGTTATTAAAAAAAAAGATTATGTAAAATAAGTATGTAGGTTGACATTTTCTGTAGCTCATGTTTTGCTCCCCCCAAGCAGTAGAAATGAGCTTCTATGATTTCACCGCACCGAGCAATATAAAAATTTTGGAATAATTTGGAAAATAATAAGGCTGAGAACAACGAACTAACCTATATGAATCCCTTGAAAATTTTTATTGATTTTATGGTTAACATTTCAGAATCAAATTTCGAAAATTCATGCAAGTCCATCCAAGTGCACCGACTACGTTTTCACATTTCCCACAGACCTAAAGGCAGCACCTCTCCGTACCACTACGAGCAGCAGCAGCACCGACGCTTTCTCCTTCTTTAACCTAAACAATGACTCCTACTACAGACCGGGGAAAAGCACACCAATAGAATGCGTAACACAGACCCCAAACCCTGTATTTCGCCGCTAATCCGACCACTTACTTAAATGTACCGACTGTAACCATGTGGATACCTACAGAACAAGAAAAATACGGCGTCGGTAAGTTTATCACCTTTTTTTGTTGTAAAACTGCTCTCCTCTGCTTTCACTCGCATGCAGTTATCGGGCATCAGTGTTAATATGTGGATGGGCTTCATGATGTGAACTGGGTCCATGACTGGTGGTTTCTAACACTGAAAACAGCTACAGTGAGTGATTGTTTTTATATAAGGGGGCATCAACGCTCTTTCGCACAGTCCATGATGAGAGCTTGGATTTAATTTGAAAGCCACATTGCAAAGCACAGGATTGTTGCGCTGACCTTCACTGGTTTTCCATTTGCCACTACTACATTTCCCCCCAAATATTTTCTCATGTTTTGCCCTACTATCCTTCAGCCTTGCCACGTTATAAACTACTGAGCTATTCTGGATCACTATCGCAGTGTTTTCAATCCTGCTATTGCTCCGTTTGTTTGAATGGGAAAGCCAGCTTGCCTCAGTCTGTGTGCTGCACCAGTGTATTTTACCCAAACATCTACTAATTCTTCGAAAGAGAGCCATATCTGAGAGGGGAAAGTGCTGAAGGGGTCATCGTTAACCCTGCCGTGTCTGAGTCTGAAATTGTTCTGGATCTGCGGAGGTCCTGGAAATGTCTGCATCTTATTGTTCCAGACAGTCGAAGGCTCAGCATCAAACAGTCAAGTGAGACAAACAAGCAACAACAACGCAACCCGAGCCAAATATTGCGAGAAAACCCACACAGACAGACTTATGTCTGTTGGTGTGGTTGATATGTCCTCATTGCCCTTATTTTCTTTCTTTTTTTTTTTTAAAAAAAAGGACAAAACAGGGGGCTCTTTGAGATATGGCCGCTGAGAGGAGGCTTAAATGTCTCATAATAACATTCCCTAGAGATATGTCTGCTACATGTGTGATGCTGTGGCTCCTGCATGCCTCAGCAGTCTCTCTAAAAACGAGCCAATCATGGTTGTGTTGTTTTTGCGAGGAAGTGGCTTTAAAAATAAACTCAACCAATCAGTTTCATTTTTTGTAGCCTAAGTGGTTGCATTATAAAGCTAAACGTTGCTAAATGTCTCAAAAAAATCCACAAGGTGCTATCTCACCACAGCAGTTGGTGGTCAGTGAAGCACGGTGAACCAGAAGCCAATTGGCCTCTCAGTGTCACACTCCTTGGTCTGGTCATTTGACTACTTTGCAACATTTTCCCCTGGTTCAGCCTTGTTTCCCTGCCTTGTACATGTAAATGCTAAACATCTGACCCAAGTCACTTTGCCGTTGCAGAGTATTTAATCCTGTGCTGGACACTGTTCTCTAGAGCCTGCAGGCTTCGCGTTTTAATAGGGCCAAATAGATTTATTCCATTTAGCTACTTAAACCCATACCCCGCTGTCAAAGTTCACTTGGCTGGATAAAAAGAGGACATTTTCTTGAAAGCTAAATACTCAGCGTTGTCCCCAGACTGTTAGACGGTGCCCACTTAATTGGATTAAGGTTCTTTATCCTTTTTTTCCCCTCTCACAATAACAGCAATAAGACTCTTTTAATTGGCTGTGATTTATTCTTTAAGACGCGTTGGCTGTGTGTTTGTGGCCTGTTTCTTTTTGAGGAAGGAACAAGTGTGTTTTCCTGTTGTGAAATTCAGTCCACATTGTTCACAAATATGCACGCACATGCATGACAAGCATGCACTCAGAAAAATCTAGTAGGTTGCTGTTTGGTGGTACAAGTCAGTTTTAAGCATGATAATGGCGGTGTGAAGACGTCTCCTTCTGGAGGTTAAATGGATGGAGTCTTGGGGTCAGCTAGGGTGGTGTGTTTTGAGTCTCTGTCAGTACCTTTGAGGATTTTATTCATTCTGTTGGATCAAGTGAATCAATACAGACTTAACAGGAGGTATTTGGTGCTTTAAGGAATATCCAAGAGTCATGGTTTGGATTCAGAGGGAAGTTTCTATTATGTTGCCTCAGTATTTGTATTTTTGTCCTCAAAGAAGAGGTGCCTGTCATGACGTCTTAACACAAACCAATGCACTGTAGCTCATGCTTTCATAGACTTGAATCTGTGTGGTTTGATGTGCGATGCAGGATTGACAAAGAAAGCATGACAAAGAAAAAAAAAATCAGATTAGCTGGTCTCCAAATTGTTCACTTATTTGGGATGGAAAAATATCCTTGTGACAAAATCGCCTGGTTCCAGTCACGACCGTCGATCTTTACCTGGAATCTCCTCAGTGCCAGAAGGTGAATCCGTTACCTCTCCTTATCTCTCTGGAACCTTTAACAAAACATAACCAGGTATATTATTGCTCTAAAATTACCCCCTTACTTGAGTTGACATCTGTTTTTACTTCCCACCATATTTCCATGGAAATCCTTGCAGGAGAATATGTTGAATATCTAAATATTGGTACAAGCAAATCCATGCGTTAGCCATTTTAAATGTGATCTCCTCCAGGTGCTTTCAGCGAACATTTTATCCCCCTTTGACAGGGAGGCTGGCTAACTAAAGGGGCTCAGAATTTCTTGATTCCTCGCAGGAACATTTGATCTCTGGCCAAATCGGGACGAGATCAGAACGTCTGTCTGTATAATTGGATGGTTGCAGCTTTTGATGTCGATTCGCCTTCTGAGCAGAATGGGACCCAAGCACAACGGGAGCCACCGCCACTCATGAAATATGAATGCACTCTCAGCGAGTTGATATTACGGCGCCTATTAGCCCACCAGTGGAATGATTACTAGTTTTTAAGCTGAAACAAGCTGTTAGGATGATGTTAATGTCTCATTTCTAGATAGAGGCTTTGAATCAAGCAGAGGTGCAAAGATGGTTTACGCTGCCAGTAAACGGGCTGAGAGTGCAGTTGAAAAGAATAGGAAGAGGCATGAGGTCATGATGATGATTTGAAATGCTGAAACGTACCCAAAGATGTCTGCTAACAGGACTTTGAGGACACGAAAGGGAAATCTGCCAGTATTGCAGAAGGCAAACACGCTTTGACTTCGGCACTGGCCATAGAAAACACTTGAGGCTGAATTATGTCATGTTTATGAAGAGTAGATGTTAGACAGAGTGAAGCCTTTCTCCTCATTAAGGCCCTTTGATACAACCAATCAAGCACATCATTGCTCATCATAATTTGGACAAGTAATTAAAGCATTTTAACGAGCTGCTTCGGATCTGTTTGTGCGCATGCTGAATTCTCTGCCAGCGGTTGATTGGAGGAATTTGATTTACAATGCGGCCCCTGTTTCTTCCTTTGGGTGCTGCGGAAAGAGAAGCGAGCACCATCAGATAAAGACAGACTGGAGCGGCGGTCTGATTTAGCGCTCCTGCTCGAGGCCTGGCTGGGGTGGAAGGCGAGCATCGGGCCTGGGGCTCGCCTGTTCTCCCATGGCTGACATTGCTGGTCCTCCCCCCTTGGGAGGATGTCGCTGTGGTTGATGGGGTGCTGGAGGAGGTGGGGGGATGTTGTGATGGGTGGTTGAGGGTGCTGGCGCGTGTCAGGGGTGGACTCATTGTCGGGGCGACCGCCTTGCCCTGTTACCCTTAAATTCAACCCCTCCCGTATCCCCTCCTCTCCACAGGGGATTAGCAGGTTGTTTCCAAGGGGGCCCTAAGGCCCATTCCACCATTATACCCATGATTTCTTAATGCAGCAAGCCCCACGGCGATGTATGGGGGATGGTGGGGGGAGGGGGCGTGGCGAGGTGAAGCCTTCCAGCTTGTAATTGCTTCGTCTCCATCTGCAGAGATAGAGCCAGCTCGTCTGTGTGCACACAAACATACACGTACCTGTCCAAGACGATGTAAAGGCAGCTTTCATGTGAATAAAACAAATGCAACATATAGAAAAAGAGAGATGAGTATCAACTCCTCCGTATGCATGCTGCTTAATCGTTTGTGCACAACATAAAGGTTAAATAAATCCACATGGACATGTGACATATGACGGAATCACTGCGCATTTAGTCATCACTGATTTACCGTGACAACAATGGCTACTGTTGCGCAAACATGGATCGAGACATGAGGAAACTCCTGCTCCATTATTCAATTAAATCACGCTTCATGTATTATGGAGCCCCTCCTTTATGGGGGGAAAAAAACAAAACAACACTCACCCCCAAGCTGCAAAATCATTGTCTGCTCCTAATCAGCAACCCTCAGCACAGCAAATGGAGATGGTTGTGTGATCTTGATGACATGTTTTACCTCTTCTCAGCTTCTCTTTGGTCTCCACAAAATGAGGGACGCTCTTGTGAATTCCATCGGCTTGGGTGACACGTTCAAACCAATATGCTGTAATTGCCTGTCCACATCCAGGTGTAATTTAGAGACTGGCAGCTCAGGGGGAGCTTTCTTGCATTTCCTCTGTGCTGTCAGTCTATAGCATCGTAGGGGCAGGGAGCTTCTGCTCAGAGGTGGATGGCTGAGCGCTTACCAGTTAACCAGAATGCATATGATTATTTGCATGAATTTTTGGTCACACAGGTGCATTCTTCTCTAAACCTATCAGTTAATCACTATGTTTGCAAACCCAAAGATTCAGGGAAATCTCTTAACTGATGCAACGTAAATATGGCCTATTGGCAATCACCTCGAAGTTATTTCAAATGCAAATACTTGCAAAACAATCTGTCAGTTGGCAACTGGAATGAATTTAAATATTAAAGCTGTTTGCCTTTAGCTAGCATTGCTGTAATACTTTGTGCTTGTAGAGCATGTTAGCAGTTCCCCTTTCCTCCATATCAATCCCCCATCCCAGTGTGAGAGAGGTTAATGGGATATGTCCTATTAGAAATTCAGCAGCTTAACTGATCAGTAGCGCCCCTGCAGTGTAAGCGATGGAGGAGTGATGCAACATGTGTGTGCGTATGTGTGTTTTGTTGTCGTCTGTGTGGGCTGAGGGGAAAAAAATGACTGGCATGCCATTTTTATAAACCAACAGGGTGACAATCAGTGTGATTGGCAGGTGAGACGAGCTGCTCATGCATCAAGAGACCCTTTTTTTTGCTCATTCACAGCAGAAATCAGATTGGCCGGACTGGCATCAGCTATCTGTGGCCTGTGGCTGCGATACAGAGTTGTGTGTATTGACCATAAAGGAAGTGGTCATTGATTAGTGTGACCTAGAGCATCAAAGTGACCTCAAAGCTTCCATTTTCCCCATTAATGATGGCTACCTCTCCCCTCTCTGAAGTTACTAAAAAACTAGTGTGCTTAGTTCATTATTAACATGGCAATAAAAAGGATAGTAATTGTCTGTTGAGTTTAAATCTTACTTCATTAATGCATTATTGATGGATAATAAAGTGTCAAGGCTTGCTTAAGGAACATATGCATAATTTAGAAATGTGAAGAGCTAATGGTTGTGGTTGTCTCTGTCTTAAATTACCCTGGTAATTCTCGAATATTGAACCAACCCCTAGCACCATTATTCTCACAGTAACAGTGGGGGGATGAGTTCCAGAGATGCTTTGGTCCAGCTCTTTGTTTTGATCTTTGGTATAATCTAGTTTGTTATGGGGTGATTTAACCTCATGGGTTCAAATCTTTATGAATCCTTTATCTTGATCCTCTTTTTGCCTTTTTTTTTTTTTTTACAGACATAAGAGCATGAATGTACAAATATGAATACATTTGGAAACTTTGCACAGAAACTGATCACATCTTTTCTTTTTCTTTTGGTCTGTTCGTTTTAATGAGGGCTGGCAAACAGTAATAGGGTTCATTTCAGCCAAAATCTAATAAGTACTTGAATGCTTTTGATACTTAACATAATTCAGTCTTGGGCTAATTATATTTAACTGCTGTGCTCTGAGTTGGACATTTTAGAGAGGCATTTTCGTAGCATTTCTGTGCCACACAGCTTTGCGACTCATATCCTTGATAAGCCTGTTTTAGCAGATGAGTTTATGTGAGAAGAAGCTAATGGGAATTCTAACTAAGGTTGTTGGAAGTATCTTATGCTTTGCTTTTGGTCTTTAGGTGCATCCAGACCAAACAGTTCTTTGTGGGCTAGGGAGCTCCCTGAAGGACAGCATATCTTCAAGGGTGTTTTTTTCTGGTTGCAGTTGCACCACAGATAGGAATGCTGAGATATGATGTAATGGGCAGTCAGTAGGTAGGAATGAGTGAAAAAAGTGTAATTCCACTGTAAGTATGATGGATACAGCAGGGGATTCTCCTGCCAAATTTTTCTCTCTTTTAAAAAAATGGTTTTTAGAGCCTATTCTTTAAAAAGTTGTTGATAAGACTAGTTTTTAGCAGAGGTTAAGAAGTTAGTTTTCTGTTTTGGGGGGGAATGGTGAATTGCAGCATTGCATACTTATGCTCAGCTGTTCATGTCCGTGTACATCCCCACTTCCATAAAAGTTACATGTGAATTTAACAATGTGTAAAATGTCAATAATTAGAGATGCACCGATTCCGATACCTGAATCGGATATCGACTCTGATTCTGACAAATAAGCTGGATCGAATATCGGATGGATGGGGCCGATCCCACATTCCTATCCAGTCATTTCTGTTTCTATTAATATCACAATAAATGTACACTTTATTATTTGTTAATAAATAATATCAAGTACATTTATAACTGTTAATTTGTTACCTTTTTTAACAGGGATAAATGCTTATGTCAAGCCTGATGCCTTCACTCAGATGGCAAAGTTTACATTCATTCCACAGTAGTATCCGATTGGTATCTGGTATCGGCTGATACAAACTGGATCGATGCATCTCTGTCAATAATAAAAGAAATGAAGGATTTGCGAATCTCATTTACCCACATTTTATCCCCAGTTGAGCATAAACAACATGTCAGATTAAAACTGAGACATTTCCCCAAAATATTGGTTAAAAAAAAGGTAAAAAAGGGGCAACAAAAGGCTAGAAAAAGAACAAATCAAAAACAACTGAAGGAGTTTTTGACAGCTAATTTATGTGTTGTCAAAAGGGCAGTAAAATGACTGAGCATTTCGGAGAGGCAAAGCCTCTCAGACGTTTCGATGGACAGAGGTTAACAGGCTGTGGAAAACCTGCCAAAAAATTTGGGAACAATTATAGAAAAATGTTCCTCAATTGATTGCAAATATTTAGAAAATTCCACAATCTTCAATTAATACCATCAAAAGATTCTGAGAATCAGCAGGAATCTCTGTGTGCATGGGACATGGTTGAAGGTCAAACCTGGATGCTCTGGATATTTGGGCCCATACTGTTGCAGTTCTTGCTCCTATCAACTTCAAAATGAGCTAGTATTTTCTCTAAAATGGTAAAATGTGTCAGTTTCAACATCTGATATTAGGGATTCACCGAAATGAAAATTTTTGACCGAAAGAAAAACAAAAAATGAGCAAACCAAGGCCGAAAACGGAAAACCAAAACACCAAAACACCAAAAGAAATTATGTTAATTATTAGAACCATAGCATTTTTGGCTCCGAGGTGTACTAACTTCACCAAAATCAAAGCATTGCAATAAATCAAATGCAAAAAATATCAAAATATTTATGTACCACTGACATTACAGCAGTGCACAATATAAATTAAATTAAATTTAAAAAAAAATTAGTTTGACCCCACTCATGTACATTACATAATGCTTTTTAAATTTTTCTCTGGAGGACTACCACAAGAAATAATATACAGGTCTGCTGAAAGACTGTGAAGTTAAATAGGTTCTCACATAAAAACACAAAGTGCATAAGTCACGTGCTGGATGCGCTGTTTGCTGTGCCATCGCAACTTTTTTTTCGGCATCATCTTTGGCCGAAAACTTTCGGTGGCTGAATTTTCAGTGCATCCTTATCTGATATGTTGTTTGATATGTTGTAAGGGCTTTAAATATTTGCAAATATTTACATTCTGGTTTTATTTACATTTTACAAAGTGTCATTTTACACAAGCTTTTGGGAATAGAGGTTGTAGCTACATTGGTTCATCCAGTCCCCATATGGCTCCTTCACAGATGGTTCCTCCTATTCAACGAAACCTCCTTCTCTGTAACACCGTCCTCGGCTCCTGTGGGTGGGTGAAGATATTGTTTCAGTCAATTGATAATTAAAAACTTTGTCACTTTCTTCTTGAGGTAGATTGTCTGGACCAGAGCTATGGACTCTCTATGTGTGCAAAAATGATTTCAAACTCCTGAGTCATCCTGCTACAGTAGCCAAAGGAAAAATCAAAAAGACAGAAAAACAACTTTATGTTCCTCTCAGCCGTTTTTCTCTTTTCATTTTGAAGGTTTATCTACTTTGGAATGCTTTTTTGTAAACTTGTTCTGTTTATTGTGGACCAACAATGCATTTATGGGTATGGCCTAAATTCATGCAAAATTTAAACCAGATTTTACTTCAGAATGTGGTTCCGTTTCATTCAGGGCTCATGAAAAGCATCACTGTCCCGCTGGGTCCTTTTGTACACTGTTAGGAGTTATCAGCAGAGGAAACGTAAGGATTAGTGTCAATGAGAGGGACAGAAACACAGGAAGGGAGGTGAGAGGTCTTCATCCCGACAACTGGTGATATGCGCGACCTTGGCTGGGAGTCCATTGAGTGGCGGTGTCCAAACTTGGCTGCCCGTCATGTGTTTATTGCTGTACCAGTAATGAAATAGAAATGCTTTTTTTCCCCCTGTCATAGTCACTGTTTTTCTCTCTTTTTGTCTCTTTCTTCTCCACCCCTCTGCTCATTTCCGTAGAAGCAGTTTTTCCAGAAGCAGTTGGTCATACTGTGATGACCCTTATCTTATTTTCTGCTTCTCTTTTTTCAACCATTGCTCAATCATTCCTTTTCTGTCTGGATCTTTTTCTCCTTTCTCTCAGTAGCCCACTTCCCTCTGTCTGTACGGCAGTCTGTTTCACCTTTATCTCCCTTCTACATGCATCTCCCCTCCCTGCTCTCAATCCATACTCACCTGTCCTAGATATCCCCAGATACTCTGTGTGTGTGCGTGTGTGTGCATTGAAGGGTTCATGTGTAGACTTGTGTGCTGGTTTGCACGTTTCTGTATTGTATTTTTGGTGTGTGTTCCCAGCCTCAGTGGACTGGAAGTCTGAAAATGATTGAACACTACAGTCGCCACCCTGGCTTTATAGTAGAACAGTAGCTCCGGAAGATGCTATATGTCTTTTTCTTGCACTATATGCTTCCCATCGGCTACAACCAAACGTGTTTTCATTTATGGAAATATAACACTCTAAAATTAGATATGAAAACCTTGAACTGCAGCTTTATAGATGTGAGTACACAACATAAAATCAGTGATCCTGCATTTAGTACCCTTGAGGATTTGAGTGTTTAAAGATTTGAAAGTATTTTTGGCTCCAGCTAATCCAAATCAATTAACCATTTGCTTAGATTGATACTACAAGGCTATCAGCATGCCAGTAGCCACAAATATCTGTGGACTGTTTGCTAAATCTTTCCATATAACAGTGATTATCTCGTCATAGCTTTGCAGTTGGAACTACTCTGTGTTTGGATTTATGAGTCTCGTGGGTGCTTTGTTTATTCAATTAAGGATGAATGGATAAAATGTCTAATTTCTCTTTTATATAAGATGCAGTTTTAGGCATGTTGGGTAAACTTGAGGAAATTTATCTGTACGTAGAATAACATTTTAGATGCATTGAGTTGTTGATTCTTTGGATCTTTTAGTTGTCTGAAACATTTGTCACACTGATGTCAAACCTACAACATTGAAGCAGGTTTATTTAATGTAAACAACATTAGATTGTGGACCTCAGCTGTTTTGTATCACTTAGGGCTGCACAATATTTAAAGCAAATTTCCCTTCATCTTGATATTACGCAATGTACATATTGCAGCGATGGCCTAAACTGCAATATCTAATAGTGTTTATGTTTGCATATATTTTAGGGTAGTGATGTGATGTTCCAGTCACAGCTGTATGTTCTTACAACAATGTTGTAATGGAAATAATCTGTTTGTTTCCTGTTATCTCATTACGCTACCAACTACATGGTGTCTAAAACACACTGCATATCCAAGTATTTTATTTATAGCAAATCATATTGTCATCTGAAGTCTCAACATTATTACATATTTTCTTAATATTGCGCAGCCCTAGTTTTACCTGATCTGTCCAAACATGGCTGCATTCCCTGTTGGATTTGACGCGTTGCCAAATAGAGCAATTCAACAAGTGGCTCAGAGAAGAGGGTCCCTGTTTTATGATAAAAATCAGGGGAGGAATATTTCAGTGGATGATGAGCATTTTTTTCCCACATTTTCAAGTAGGCTTCAAAAACCATTTGGGCTAATCTAAATATGACTGTCCAAATGAAAGTGATTGATAAATCAGCCTGTTATCGATTGCTGCCTGAATCGAATGAATCAAATCAAATCATGGTGTTGTGTCAGAATTTTTGATTTCAGGAGTCATCTAATCATTTTCCATTGAATTGATATAAAACTGTATAATGATCAAACTCATATCAAAAGTCATAAGCTGTCTTATTTCAGGGTCTGAGCACTTCAAAGTGCAGATTTGTTGGCTGAATACCTCACAGTGGTGCGTCAAGTACCGTCCCTTTTTGAAAGCCACCCTACAAACTTGGACTTTGTTTGGCCTGAAATGAAGGCTACTGGCAGTGTATCCTTTGCAGCCTTGTTTGTCCCAGAATTAATTGCGTACAAGATAGCAATATGTAATATTTAGATATATTTGTGGACTTTTAGTGTTAAATAAAGTGTTTACTGGTTAGAAAGAACAGATAGCCTCGGAACAGAATTTTAGAATATGCAGCCAAGTTTGGAATGAGAGATTTTTGCCTCAGAAAATCCATTTGTTTGATATTATTCAGGTGTTAATGACCAGTTAATGGGGTGTTAATGTTTAGGTAATGACATAAAAGAAAAGGAATAAAAGCCTGGCTCCATTTAGTTTTTATGATGTAGGTTATCTGAAGCGCACTAGATAGCTGTTGAATCAACAGTTGCTACGCAATGGGACTGGAGCACTATGGGAAATTGTGAAGGCCAGGCTGTCCCCATTTCAGCTGCTTTGGAGTGTGCAGACTACGTAGCCGACATTGTCTGCGGACTTAGAAGTGTGAAGACCCCGAAATGAGACATGCCTATTGGGCTGTTATTGATTTATTACAATAAGCAATATGTGGTTTGATATAAGCGTATGCAACAATTAAAAAAGATGATAAAGTAGCTCTTTGATTGGATTTTGGAATAATAAATCTACCAATGTTATTAGCTGTATTTGTCTTATGCAATCAGAAAACTAGACAAGTAAATCATTCGGATCCAAAAAACTGACAAACAGCCAGATGACAGAGGATGAGAAATCATTCTCTTTTCGTTTTTACTGGAGTGTAGCGGGTAGGCAGATGGTGTATTCATGTTTCCCTGGGCTTGGTCTAAGTCCAATTTCTTTATGTCCTTGGTTCCTGTTTTATCCTTGTTTACTTTATGGAATATGAAGCTGTTGATCCTGTAAGACAGGAATGATTTATCTTCTTTGCTTTAGCTCCTCTTGTGTTTAGTGTACATCTCATTAAATCATAGCATGTTTTCGCCTTAGAATTGGCCATGAAAATCTTTATGGCAAATATCTACTATAGCGTGTCCACACTACAGGTATGTCATATTGTTCTATATTGACTGTGGAGTCAGGAGCTGTGGTAGTGACATTGATCGCTTTAGGTCCCTCACTGTCATCACTTAGATTGAACCGTGTTCCCAGACCCCATCGCTCTCTCTGTCTCTGTAAAGATCACACTGGGAGGATCAGCTGCTGCTTGGCTGATTTCTCCCTGACCTTGGCTGCTGCTTCCTGTCTTATTACCTTCTGGATGTGTGTCTGTGTGTACACCTCTGCTGCGGTTGAATCGGTGTATATATGGCTTGTGCATTTGCTCTTTGTCACCTTTGAGGTTTGTGTGTGCGAGCGATCTGTATCCTGCTCTCGCTGTGCCGTTGAGATGATGGTCTGGCTCTCGTCTGTATGTGAAGTGCTGGCTCGCTGCTTGTCCGCCTCACCACTCCTCCCTCTGCCCCCCTCACTTCCTCTCTTTTTGCACACAGACTGAAAAGCCAGTTTGATGTCAGGTTAACTTTCTTTAAGGGTGTTTGATTGCTTGGTTTGGTGTTGACTTCTTTTCTTTTTTTTTTTTTTTTTTTTTTTTTTTTTTTTTTTTTTTTTTTTCTTTCTTTTTTACTTGTCCTGTCCAGCATCGAAGCAAGCAGAATGGAAATCTGATTGCTTTATTCTGTTGAACAGTTTTGCTTTACCAAGCGGAGCTTTATGAACATAAGGCTCCACTTGATATCATGTTTATTCATTTTATTTTTTTATTTAAACATTTGTCTATTACACCATTCCATATCATACTGCTGGGCCTGACAAGGGAGAAATGAAAGTTAACAGAGGTAATGATAGAAAGTGAAACAGAGAGAAAGGAGTAAGGAAGAGGAAGAGAGAGAGGAGAGAAAACATGAATCCACTTACACAGTTCACTGGTACATCTGTACCGCGATCCCTAAACAACCAAGGTCTCTGTTGGAAAACAAAATCATACAAACACACACAAACACACGCAGAACTACGCAGAGAAGAGGTACAACCTAGTCATCGCAATGGGAAGTAGAGAAGAGGGTACAACCTAGTCATCGCAATGGGAAGTAGAGAAGAGGTACAACCTAGTCATCGCAATGGGAAGTAGAGAAGAGGTACAACCTAGTCATCGCAATGGGAAGCAGTGTCACAGTGTCAACATGCATAATAAAGGGTGCTCCGTGGTGATACAGTCATGCAGATGCAGCCTCGTCTCTGCAAGGAGGAGAAAGCCCGCAAGGCTCACGACCCAGGCCCCCAGCAGCCACCCAGAGGCCCAGATCCCAGCTACCCCCCCCAAAGAGCGGACATGCATCCCCCGAAGGGCGGCAAAGGCGGCCCCAGCCGGAGCCCCCTGCAGTCTGGGGGCCCAGGCCCCAGCGGACCAAGACCAGCAGCTGCCGACCCCACCGGGCGCCGGGCGTCCCCCGGAGCGGAGACAGCGCCGGGCCCAGGGCCCAAGCGCCCAGGAGCAGCCACCCCCCCCCGGACCCGGGCGGCCCAACCGAAACCCAGGAGGACCGGACCCCCCAGACGACGCCCCCCAGGGCAGGCCAGCCCCCACCCCAACGTCCCTGCCCCACACACCTGACACCAGGGCGCCACCACCTCTACCACCCCCTACCCCGCCACCACGCTCACACACACACTCCCCACACACCTACCCCAACACTAGGGCTGAAAGATATACCGCCACCGCCCCCGCATCGAGACACGGGCACCCAAGACATCAATACCGCAAGAGCAACCACATACAAGATACAGATCCCCCTGCGCCCGCCCCGCACAAAAAGCCCCGGAAGCCACAAACAAAACCGCACCCCCCACCAAAGCGCCCGGCCCCCAACCAACCCGCAGCCACACCGCACCACACCGACACCAAGATGCCCGGCACGAACACCGAGATACGAACCTCCGCCCACACCGCCCAGCCCTACCCAACACCTCCGTGTACCCCCCACACACACACATACACCCACCCACTCCGCTCTCCGACCTTACATACCCACACTCACTCCTCCCTCCACCCCCAACACTCTCCTCCCTCTACCGTCCACACCTACCCCCACCTCCTCATACCCTCTAACACACACTTCTTTTCTAAGTCAGTTTAAGAGATTCACAGCTTTGAGTTGATTGCAATTGATTTTTTTTTTAAATTTTAAATGCAATATTGCAAAGCTGATTGAAACAGCTTCATTCTGGAGAGAGGAGTGAAAAAGGTTCTTGTGTGAATTTTTTCTTCATCTAGATTTTCATGGCAAAAGAACGAATGGGTCACAATTTCATGAGATTGATTTTGATATTCATGATGTCGGTGACAGAGCTTCGAATCCTGATTACTTGGAAATTGGCTGGTTCTCACAAACCAGAGGACTTTTATGAATTCCTAAATTAATTGTGTGGGTGTTGTAGAGTATAGCCTCAGACTCTGTTTAATTCATCAGGTTGACTAACCCTCTAACTACGACCCAGTTCATTTCTTACATCCCATTTTTCCCCCTCAACCTTCTTCAGGGACTGTAACCGTTCAGATTGTTTATCCAGTTAAGAGGAAAGCCTTCAAACCACACACTCCGAAACAGAGTTTTTAGTTGAATGTTTTTCCTAAATGAATAAAAATGAATAATGAAAGACATCTGAGCTGCTGGATCATCTGATGTTTTGTTTGTTGGTAGAAAAAGACCAACAGTTTTCCTCCTTTCTCCTTCACATTGTTGATTGAATGGGGACTTTTCAGTATTCTTCCAGCATCACCAAGGGTTGGCATAGTGGCACATTGTAGGTTTGATTTGCTTTGATTTGGGTTCCTTTTTTGGAAGTTGCAGAAGATTTCTTCTTTTGATGCAGTAGGCTGGAGTTTTTTTCCTCCTGGCATTTAACCCCTCAAGTGTTGGACTATTTTTGAATAAGCATCCCCATTTACAGTCATGAAAAAGTTCACAGCTATGAAGCCAAATTCAACAGACTATATATATATATATATTTTTTTTTTTTTTTACTAAAGGCACTGGGAAGAATCCTAAAGCACACTGAGTCAGTGATTATCTTTTCAAACCAGTTCTAAAAATCCTCAGCTGCATGCCAGCTAATTTAGTTGCATCAGCAATACAGTACAAATGCTGATTAATCCATTTGGGTTATGTTACATTAAGTAATACTGGACAGCATTTTCAGCCAGTGTGCTTGAATCGCTACTTGCACATTATCACTGATTTGGTGGCAAGTTAGGAAGAGAGATGCACTGGGCAATTAATGGGTTTTCATGTGAGAGCAATATTTTTTTTTTTTACATTTTGGAAACTTAACTATCTTGAAGAAAATAAGATGAGAAGATAAAACTAGAAGGCTTAAAAACTAGTAGTTTGTGCACATTTAAACACCAGAGCACAGTAAATGAGATGATTGATGCCACTCCAATGCCAGTGTGCTAAATATGAAGCTGCAGCCAACAGATGATTGGCTGAGCTTGGCATGGGTAGGTACTACAAACAAGAGCACTAACTAACCCAGCTTTAGTCTAAAAAATCTGCCAAAGCAGCATCTAAAGGTAGAGACACACCAGGCCGATTTTTGGCTGTCTGGTGTCGTCTTGGAGTCTTCTGAAGTGAGTCAGTTTGGTGTGTTCGATTGAACATGTGTAATCGGCGTCGGCCAGTCGTTCAGTTGGTGATGGGCTGACCAATCATATTGGAGGAGGCTTGACCTTGCTAGCAAATCAGCAAACAAGAAGACCCGGATGAAGGTAAACAAACCAGATGAAGAGCAGACATAATGCAAACTCTCACACATCGTTCGGCATCGTATTGGGACCTTAGCTAGCAGTCCTCGCTCTCTGCTAACAACAACAGCAGCAGCTTTTACGTGTTTTCGTCTTGAAAAATGGTCCTTCATTTGTGTTTTTTGGTGCCACAATATAGATCAGCGACATTATATTTTGCGCATGCGCAGAAGGTACACCCAGGTCTGAAGTAGGCTTGATGTGTTCTTGGGCACTTTTCTCACCGTGTCGGCGAGACTGAAGCCAATTGATCGGCCCAACCCCATTTTCTGGCGACGGCTGCGATGGTCGGCAGTCTGTCCGGTGTGTCTCTGTCCTAAAGCTGATGATTTATCAGGTCATACAGTGTCTCGTTTCTTCCTCCTTCTTGTACAATTCAGGTGTCATTTGCAACAAGTGTTGCTGGAGTTCTGACCTCTTTTTGATCTCCTTGCAGCGTTGCACTAAACCAGGCTTTAAGCAGGCTCTGGTATCAGTTTCCTTACCTCCAGACAAGTGTTAAAAAAAGAGGTATCCAGCAGTGGAGAGATTGCCTTGAAGAGCTCTTGTTTGCTAAAAACCTAACCCCTCTCCAAAAACCCACCTGGTGTCTTTATCCCCCCCCCCCCCCCCCACCACCCTTAGGGTAGGGAGTGTGAAGAACTATAAGTGGAAAGTGATGTTGCTAAAAGCGTCTGAAATGGATCTCCTTTGTGTGGGTACGAGAGAGGGGGATGCAAAGGAAAACCCCCCACTGTTGAGGCCTTTGTGTGTGGACTAAGAGGTCTTGGACTGGGTGATGATGGCGGATGGACACCTCGGGCAGCTGGTCCAGTACATCAGAGGAGTTGACAGGAGGCAAGAGTTTTGTTTGTATACATAGTGGAAGTGTGTAATGCAGGAGCATAAACTGCAATCATGTTGTGACTTCCCTCCCAGTTGGGACGGCTTTTGTACCTTGTGAGGCCCCTGGCTATTTTTGCTAACAACCAGTTTGTGTTGAGAGCTGGCCTCAGTTAAAATACACAGACACTGGCATTAAAATAGTATGAAAGCTGGGATGGCTTCCAGAAAAATGCCCATATTTACTTGTGTTTTTTTCACTCAAGGTCTTTTTTGAATAAAGTTTTGTTTCTCAGGTGAATGCACTTCACTTCAAGGACATTTGCATTTGAAAATAGCATCACAGCCAGTCAGGAAGCATTTTCCTACAGAGTAATCTCTGCTGTTAATGGATCAATAGTGGAAATCTCTATTTGGATCATGTATCATCCTGCCTATTTATCAACAGCCTAATGACCTCCCAGTGGTCCTATTTTGTCCTCGATGGTGATCACAAAGCCCGGTATCATCTTCCAGTCCTCCAGCACATTGGGCTTTTTGAAGAAAGATGCTTTCATGTTGTTTCATTAGTTTAACTTGAAAGGGAGGTGAGAAGGATATCTTAAGATCAGTGAATTATGTCTTGTCTTTGACACATGAATCCCATCCTCTTGACTTTGTTCTTCAGGAGTTCACTGTTGCACATTTACAGCAGAAGCGGGGCATATTTGTTGTTTCATTACCCTAAAAAATTAACTGAATTGAAGTAAAGAAGAGCAAAGCACATTTCTAACGGCCAGGGTGCATGTGAGCTGCTCGCATGCGTGATCATTCGCTCCAGTCTAAGCAGAACTGAGCACCGGCGTCTTCCTTCTTGTCTCACTTCTCCACTTTCAGACCAGCCTGGGCCTTGTGCTGTGGCGCGCTGACATAATGACTGCGAAAATGCTAAAAATACCAACGCACAAATGGAGCATGTGTCACTGCACACATCTATGACATATGTTACACGGTGGCTGCTGATGCTGCTGTTGTTTCCTGAAGCAGGAAAGAAAGAATGCTCTGACTGACTTGCAACTGTGCAGCCGTTTCCGTTGTAGTGAGCTTTTAATCAGACACATGGGCGACACATATTCAGCTCCGATCCAGGGCTTTAATTTGCAGTATCTACAGGTTGAGGAATTCGACATTTTGCCGCATACTGCAACGGCATCTCTCTTAGCTTACTCTGAGTTCAGAGGTCAGTGTGGTAATGGTGGTGATTGAATGAGTTTGTACCATCCCATTGATTTGCAGTGGAATGTTCCCAGACATCATCAGTGGTGATGCGTCACCCGTAAGCTCCCCCTGGACCCTCATCTGGACTGCAGCCATAATCCTCTTTGCACAGGCTGTCCTAATGCACCAGTAACCTTAACATCACCACCTTGGAATACAAACTGGGTAGCAGTGGCTGTCTGGCTGTGCTTTTTTGGCACAATTGCAATAGTTGACAGTTTTACTCATAAAAACATGCATTCTTTTGTGTGCTCTTAGAATGGGTGTCATTTTAAACAAAAGATGATGCTCAATAAGTGCAGATTTAGTCAAGCATCTTTTAAAACTTTATTCTGAGATTTTATGTTTCAGTTTGCAATATTAATTAATGTGATTCAGGCTTGGCAGTAATTAGATTTGAACAAAAACAACTCGTGTCCCCATTTTGAACCTTAAAGCATCCTGTACACAAATCCCATCTGCATCACTAGGATTTGCATCCTCCCCAACCTTCATCCTTATCCTTAATCATATGTAGAATAAAGCGAAACCACATCATTGGATTGGTTGAGCTTCTTTTTGAGGGGGGCAATGTAGTTACTGTCAGATATTTGCAACTATCATTGGTTGAAGGGTTTTTACACAGTCTCTAGTTTTGATTTTGTGACAGCTTCTTCCCTCAAAGTGCAATTTTACTCTTATGTGATCATTCAGTATTTTGTTGCTGTGAATGAAGCCGTGTGACTAAATCTGAGGTTTGGTCAACACATCTTTGACTCATTTTGTGGATAGTTTTCATTCCTAAATGAGGCATTGGAGGTTTTTCTTTAGTTTGTAGCTTGTGCTCACATCCCTCATATTGATGACAGAACACATTTCCCACAAGATGATGTTTAGTTAAAGCCAATAAAGCAACTGTAATTGAAGTCTCAATACACCAACAAAGTCTCTAGTTGCCAGGCAACCTAGCATCTGATAGTTATCATCACTACCTGACTCATGCTTGTTATGTTTGGGCAGTTCACCCTGCTTGATTTTCTAACTTATTTATAGTTTTCTTTCCTTTAGATGACAGATGAACAGTTCACGGAAGTTTTAAATGTTTCCTTGATTAAAACATCTGATTCAATTGAAATTGATCTCCCCAACAGCTTGCTGTATTGTCTTGACACTAGCTTGAATCATAAAAAAGATATGGGTTGTGTTATTTGGTCTATATGTATAGATATAAAGAGGTTAATTAGTTAAACAAGAACCTTAAATTCATGTTAAATTTAACAAAGTTAGACTTTTGAGTGGTAGCGTATATGAGCAATGGCTAAACAGTCTAAATTGGGAAAGTGAATTAAAAAAAAATTCATTCATTCATTCATTCATTTTCTATACCGCTTCATCCAACTCAAGGTCGCTGGGGTTGCTATCCCAGCAATTAAGTGAGAGGCAGGATATACCCTGGACAGGTCACTAGTTTGTTGCAGGGGCAACACAAAGAGCCAACCATTCGCGCACACAAGCAATCTTTTAGAATTTAGGGTGACCAATTAACCTAACATGCATGTCTTTGGATGATGGAAGGAAGCTGGCGTACCCGAAGAGAACCCATGAATGAACACAAGGAGAACGTGCAAACTCCACACAGGAGAACCATTGTTCAAACCCATGCCCAGTTGAGGCTCCGCCCAGCAAACCAACAACCTTCTTACTGCAATGTCGTGATGCTAACCACCACACTAGGGGTGGATGATATGGACTAAAAAATGTATCATGATAATTTCTGGTTTTTATCACAGTAACGACAAATGATGATAAAAACAAAACGATATCAGCCTAATCTTTTGTATTATACGTCTACACCTAGATTCAGTCTTGAGAGTCCTAAAATATAGAAGCCACATCAATTAAGTTCAAGTAGTGCACTTGCGTTGCAAAATTCTAGCGACACAAGTCAAAGAAGTTTGAAATTTGAGAACAAATTCAACCTTTTTCAAATGGTGCAACAATAACTTGGCTTATGAAATTCACAGAGTAGTGCAGCTGTAAATACAACCAGATTTTTATCATGAGATGACAAATTATTACCATAGGGAATTTCTTTGGCAATATACGGTGCACAATAACGCATTGCCCATCCCTACACCACACTACACTGCAGCAACCCCACCGCCAAAACAAAACATGAAAACCTTGAAACTGTTTAGTGGTATTGCTGAGTGAATGTACCATAAAACCAGTGGTTCCCAAAACCTTTGAACCACAACACCTAAGATAACATGCGTTGGTGTTCACCACCCCTTTTTTAAAATGGCACCTGAAATAACTTTTTTCTGGACCAATGGTTTAAAAAAAAAACAAACAAAACACAAAAAGGTACTAAATGTAAGGCTTGAAAAATATCACAAGGACAATAAAGTGGTTTTTGGTGGATTTTGTAGAATCAATGATCTAGTGACTCCCCTTCATCATCTTAAACTACTTGCTTCTTGTCCTGTACATGACCTGCCATACTTTGCCAAGCAGACAAAAGATTTTGAGACTGAAATCAAGAGACTTGTGACAGCAAAAAGAGTTATCAGTAAGCTGGAGATGGTGGGGCGGAGAGAGAATTGCAAAGAACACATTGTTGATTGTGGGTCCACGCGGAGTTCCTCCTCAGAGTTGGGCTGCCAAGGCTGGTGGAGCACCTTCCCAGTGCATCTCTATCTGCCCCTCTGTGTTAAAAGAACTCTCTTTGTAGCTCATTAGAATCTTTATACTTTTCGCTCCTCCAGGGAGCATCAAGGATTGAATGGGTACGCAAATGAGGCTACCTTTCTACTTTGTATAATGGTGTTCCCAAGCAACTGTGGGAGGAGAAAAACAAAGATGAAATTAATCACCGCAGCTTTGTCCCTCCCTGTTCTCTCATCCCTCCTCTCCCTTCAAGTTCAGGGCTTCTGTCGACTTTTTAACTAGTTATGTTTAATTACACACGGCTTTAGATGGTGCACACGGCTGCTGTTGACCTAAATCAGGAAACTGGGGCATTTTGTTTTTTCCCCCCACCCGGATCCCCCCCTCACCAACTTTCTTACTCTGCTGTATTGATTTTGTCTGTGTGGACTGAAGCGCAGGCAAATTAGCAGAGCGTGGCCATCAGTTTGACACCCTCACTCTGCGCCCGTCCCAGCCTTCTTCTGCCTGGCTGCTGCATCTGAATTTGGCCACACTTCTACTTCCAATTTATTCTGGAGTGTGTGGAGGGGCAAATGGGATTCTCCTCCATTTGGGATCCCTGTCAGGACGAGAGCCATGATAAAACAAATTGGAGTGCAAACCTCTTTGTTCACACTGATGCAGCCTCAGTAACAGAAAAGATTAAGGCAGGGAGGTTGAAGAGGCTACTCAAGCCAAAGCAAAAATCTAAGCACGCACTTGTAATTTGTTTTCTCTTTTTTTTTTTATGTGTGTGTCAGTTGAGTCTTGGTTAATAATTTTTTACAGTGATGCTTTGAAGCGGAAGTCTCTCTTACCCTTTTCCTTTGTGTATTTCAATCAGTGTAGCTCTTGACTGTGATTTCCTGTGTGGTTTGCTTTGACAAACACACTCCTAAAAGAAGCTGGTCCAAACCTCAGTGGTTCTGTCTATTATATTTTCTCCTTTTTCCTCTTTTTTTCTTCTCCTCCAAGCATCTGAACACAAAGTTCCACCACCCTGGGTGTAATCCTCCTTGATCCATCGATGGCATGCAGCGTACAGGAAAATAGTCCCGACGACAGCTGAACCCCTTAGCCCTGCAGGAATGTTTGACCATGTGCACACACAAACACACACACACACACACACCTCAGGCCATACGTTCACACACATGGCGCAGAATAGAGCAGAACAGCTCATTTTAAAGGTCGCTGCTGCGGCAGTCAGTCGCAAGCCACCGTTCAGCCTTATTAGCTAATTTTCTCTTGTTCGTGTCAACTCTGGATGAACATGAAAGCAAATCTGGGGAGTCAATCTTTTTTTTTTTTTTTGTCTTGAGGCCTACGTTTCCTGAAAGCAAGCTCCATATGAGGTGACTAATGCAGTTATGAGGAAGGAAACTCATTTCCTCCTAAAAAAAAAAAAGCCCCTTTGCGGCCTGAATGTCCAGTTTAAAAAGATACTGTCACAAGCTAAAACCAGCATCTGATGCATTTCTGCAACAGCATTAGGATGCGACAACTTCTTGCATTGCTTTTCCACTTCTTTATTTGTGTGTCATTGATCCATCTACATTACAGCAGATGCCAGGATGACTGGCATACCAACAAGCCACAGAATCCAGCCCTCATTTTTTCAGTTTTCAGTCCAAGCCTCTCTTCATTGGAAAGAATGTCTCAGTCACACTCATTCTTTCTCCATATCTTGCGGCTCGTGGAAAGCAGAATGCACATCACATGAAGTGATTTTATTTTTATTCCGGGGCTCGACTTAGATGGCAGATTCCGTACTTGACGTTTTTCTCGGTTCAGTCGCGCCTCGCCGTTGTCGCTGTCTTGTCGTTATTAGTTCAGCTCCATTGTAGTCTCCACCTCAGATGGCTGCCTCTGCTCTTTCTACCCTGCTGAGCTTGAAGGGTCTCATGGCAGAGCTTTCAAACTCTCTGTACTGCTCATTGCCTGTGATATTCAGTGGTGCAGACAGTTGAATGCCTCTTTGTTTGGAGGCCTTTAGGATGGTAAACTGGAAACTGGAAACAGCTTTGCTGTCAGATACTGTAAACTATAGATAGGAAGAGCAATATACTGCAACTTTAGCCAATGAAACACTTTAAAATGTAAACAATCGTGACCTCCCTGCTGTTTATCATAATTCCCTTTCTCTTATATATGTGTGATGTAACCCGGATTTATTTAAGAACTCAAACAAAAGCCAAACAAATCTCTTTAGGAGCAGTATACACTGAGTTGTTGGTATTACTTGAATGCTGTGGTGTATCACAGGAAGACGCACTAACATCAGAGTATGTATTAGAGATGCATTATTATGTCGTGCTAATCCTAAAGATTTTCACTAGTGTGTAAACATCTTTGTAATCTGAACGTTTATGATGCTCATCCCTGCAGATGAGCCCATCTCTGTCATTAAACTACCCATCTGTCGCAGGTCCTTCCACTTAGTGACATGCGTTTTCTTCATTTTGCGTGTCTACATTTGATTTGCTTGATGTGCAGCTTCACAGGATTCCTGTTAAGCTTCCGTACGAGCTGCTCTTTTCCCCATGTTAAGAGAAGCTGACATATTCAGAGCTGCAGAGTGCTTCTTATTGAGAGGCAGCGGTGAGATGTCAGGCCGGCTAGCTTAGCTGATAATAAGGTTCGCTCCAGTGGCTTGTATTTGTGTAGCACCTGCCATCTGTGTGTCCTTGAGTAGGGCTGCTAAGTGTGCATGTGTGTCACTTTTTGTGAAGTGGCTTCAGTCGCCCTGGCTGTGCTGTGAGGCTATGACCGTCTGGCAGCGCCTGCGTTGTTTTTTTTTTTTCTGTTTTTTTTTTCCACACATGCACGTTTGATTCGTGCCACTGTCGTCGTCAGGGATCCTTCCTGCTTCTCTCCTGCACGCAGGGAATCTGAGCAATCTAGCATCCAAGCCTGCATCCGGCGGCTCCTTCAGCTCAGCACAGATGACCAACACTGTGGGGTTTTTCATTCACTCTCTGTTGCTTCAGTCCACTCTCTCCTCATACAGTCTCTCTGTCTCTTCTTGTCACTGAAGCCTTTGTTTTCTTTTCTCAGGAGGAGAGCTGAATGAAGGCTACTGGGCCAAGATTTGAAGTGAATGTACAGAGTTACTACATGCTTCTTGCAAATCTAGCCCTGTGGGCTTTTGCCTGTTTGCAGGATTTTGATCTCTTCTCAGCTGCCAGATAGATGCAGCAGAAAACAATATAAATGATTTGAATCCTATCCATCTCTGTAATTAGTTTCAGTGCTGTTGTAAACATTGTCACCTTTCCCTCCTTCCCATTTTGTCTCTTTCTTTCTACACTCCATTTGGTACATCCTCCATGGGGCAATTTATCAGTTCTGTGCTCAAACTATGCTTTAAAAGGGCATCTGCGTTTGACCTCATCACTAACCGAGGACTCGTGACTGATGCTGTAATGAGATGAAAGTGGCCGCAGAAGTCCAAGTCAAATTTAACCCAACAGTTTATTGACATTTACCCCAGCTCTGCAGCTATTAGTCCGACCCTTATCGCTATCTTTTAATTCTAGCTTTGTGTGTTTTTCTGTGTGTCAAACTGGTGAGGTAACAGTTACAGAAACCTTCCTGCCTTTAGGGACTGTGTTAATAATACCTGCTGTGTGAAAACATTTTATAGACATAGATGCCACGCAGATAACTCGGTATGTGTGTTTTTAAAAAGCAACACTGTGGTTTTTCACAGAAAAGAAGACATCTGTTTTCATTTCCTCGTTCCGCTCACGACAATAGCTCCGTCTCATTGAGGGCAGCAAATTTCTTTAGCATTATTTGTCTGTAGCAAGGGGTTGATTGGGACTTTTTTAGTGTCTGGAAATGTAGAAAGATCTCTTTCTGCAGTGAGGAATGCTGAACAATAGTTTTAAGTTTAGCCAGTGTGCACTCCGGAGACCCTAGACATTCATTCAACATCTGTAAGCTTTTCTATTGTGGCTGCTCCCCCTGCAATTTGGAGCAACGGTGGTAATATTGTGGTGGCTTGTTGCCCTAACAGCAGATCAGCGTTCAAAACAGACTGCATCTGCGTGTAATAAGAGGTGACACTTGTTCTTGGACTACCAGTCATGCAACAGTTGAATAAAAGAAAAATAAAACATGGATTAGAGGGTGCAGGGTATTATGTGCCCCCTTTGCCCTTTCTGTACAGTTTCATGTTGAGATAATGTATGCAAGCAGAGCAACATGGCATTCATCCAAGTGCAATTGGGAAGTAATTTCTAATGAGGAGATAAGCCCATCTGTCCAGTATGACACTATCAAATGGTATCATAGCAGCGCATTGATGCTCTATTGCACGCTGAGTGTGCAAATGATTACTATTGCCTACGCTGAGTTGCACGCTGAGTGTGCATTTCTTCAAGCATACAAAATAATAAAAAGTATCTCACTTTTAGAAAGATTCAAGGCCAGTTTACTTATTTAAGCCGGTACAAGAATTCATCTCTGATATTTGCAGAGGATATTAACTTGAAGAAATAAATAAAGTTTGAATTTCATGAGGTGACAGTAAAGCAGCAACACCAGTTTTTGATTTGAATAGAGTTTTACCTGGAACCTGATCTAGTGCTGAGTCATTTTCATTAGCTCAAATGCCTTCTTTAAAACACTGGTTCATGCGTTTTGGATTTTAACAACACCAATGAAGCAAAATGCCACATTTTATATGTGAGTGTATTTACAGAGTTGTGTGTCTCAGGGATGAAAAGTTGCTCTTGTCATTCATTTCAGAGAGGTGGCATCATGCATGTCGGACCGAATTTTGAGTCCGGGTCTAAGGGATGTTCATCTGCTGTAGTTGTGTCATTTTGTTGCCAGCGACAACAACTATTTAATATAATGATGCATAGAATAATGGAGTCAATAACTCGATGATAGTCTGACTTTGACACTTCCTGCTATTGATCATCTCTGTTTTCTGCTTTGAAAAATGAGCTCAATCTCCAAGAAAGGTTGTAATCAGTCATGGTTTTTGGTGGAGTTTATGTTATCAGATCTCCAGGAGTCTTCTCCAAGGCTTATCATGATATCCAGGATATAAGGTCATTAGACCCATTACCCATCTGGAGGTTACTATCATTGTTGCTATAACTCAAGATAACATTTTGACTAGGGATGTAAAGATTCAAGATTTTGATTTTTTACAGTTTTTTAGCATAATGAATTGTTTATGCCAATTTTGACTTTTTTGAACTACTGAATCTGCCATTTTGTCCCTCATGTCAAACTGTAACTGTCTGTCGTCTTACTAACAGATCTTGATAAAGAACAAATAATAGTTATGGATGGTATTGAAATGATCACAAATCCTTTTATGGTCTGTCACATGGTACTTCTAGAGGATTTTTTGTGGCAGATTTCTTAGTTCACAGTGTTTCCCCCTACAAAATTTTGTAGTTGTTGCAATATCACTGGTTGGAGAGGGTGTCGTATAAACACACTGTGCATACAGTAAATGATAACTGACGTCACACTCACACCAGCCTTTCCCAACCTGTGGTGTCCCAAATAATACAAGTAGGCTAAGGTAAATAATATTATTAGGGTGAATATGTGAAGCTGACATGTTCGTTTTCTAAACAACTAAGTTATCACTCATGTCATATTAAAAATTCTTGTTCTAAATTCTCCTTCAGTATGATTTTGGGATTGTAGGTGTTTTGATTAAATAATGAATCAAATCCACTAAAAAACACTTTATTCTTCTTATTGATGAAGTTTATGATATCTTTGAAATCCTCTGGCCGACACATCAGGGCTGTGGTCCACGTTCTGGAGGCGCTGTGCACATGCCAACACACACGGGGAGACCCTACGCATGCTGGGTTGTTCACGTGCAGAGCAGACCTGCAGCTGCTGGAGGCAACGATGTAGCTTCATTTAACAAACACTGACGGCGTCCATGCAAAATATTAAGCTAATTCTGGGCATTTTGAAGGTAAGCCGCTAATAATATAGCCATAGCAGTTTCGCCAGTTGAGAAACTGCGTCCCAAGTTGTGGCAAGCTGAGGCAGATAAGAATGATACTTGTGAGATTTTATCTTCATCTATTTTTATTTTTTATTTTTTTCTCTGAGTCATGTAGCCCGGTCTTCTTCTTTCTCTCCTCTGTGATTGATTTGAACTTGCTTTAGTCCTCACCTCTTCCCAGTGGTCCAGCGGTCGGCATGTACATGCTGGAGAGCTGACATCTCCCATCTCCCCTCAAGCCCTCGTGCAGCACAGGAGCACAGAAAGTGCACGGAGACACACAACAGCCGACAGCTACTTATCCCTCCTGCTTTGTTCTTTGATCCACTCTCCCTCCGTCTGTCTGTGTCTACCGCTCGCCCAGTCTCCTTTTTTTTCTGTTGCTTTATTTGTCACTCTCCCCTCGTTTGCAGCCTTTTATGCATCCTTCACCTTCACTCTCTGTCTCCTTGCTTAAACTGCCTCCTCTTCCTCGCCACTCAGCACAAATCCCACGAGTGTCTCTACATCACCTGGCTCGAGGCAGTGTTTGTAGTCTACGTTGCACTTTCTCTCTCATTTTAAATCTCCTGACAGTAAAAAATCAGAACACACCCGACACCGGGGCTTCACCAGTTCCTCTCATAAAATCAAACTGATTTTAGATTTTAACTTAGGGCGCCGCTTTCTTCTCTTCGGCAGTTGCCACACCTAAGATTTCATTTATTTTCAGCCCACCAGCAAAGCGAGATAAAACCACAGATGATGCTTCTGGTGGATTTTGTTTCATCACGGTTTCATCATGCTCAGCATCTGCCCCGCTGCTGTTTGGATCTCTGTAGCCTGAAGTAATGAAAACAAGTTTGTGTGTGTGTGTTGTTTTATTGTTTCCAGTGTTTCGCATAGTGCCATGTCCGTGAGACATGATGTCAAAACCTGTTTAAGAATGCACCCAAATGCATTATATTCATCTGTCAGGGCTGAAAATGCACATCAGTGTTTGAAGTGGTTCAGAAAGGTCAAACATTTCTATGTGTTCTCTGTTCAGGTTGCTCTTTTTTTCTCTTTTTGTTCACTCTCCTGATTTCCTGCCACTCTTTTGCGTGCATGTGTGTGTACTGCTGCAGCACAAGTGCATAATTTGTTGTAATTAGATTTCAGAGTGCCTGAAATGCAAATAGAGGTCAGTCACACCTCCTCTGAAAGAGAGTAGAGAAAGGAAGCAGAGAGGCTGCAGTTGAGTCAGAGAGATGCAGGTTTCATGTGACACACCCGTTTTTAACGGTTATACCTAAGGGATGAGAAGCAGATGTTCTCTGCTCGTCTTTCTCATTCCTCCATCTGTTAGTTGGAGCTACAGCAAGTCTACCTCCTCGATGACCCTTCCCTCTGTCAATCACAGCCCCTTTGTCTTTCTAAATGTTTTTCTTCTGCAACTTCCCCTTCCAGGAGGCCCACAAACCTAATTTCTCCTGCTTTTCTGCAGCATATTGAGCATTTATTCCCCAACTCTCCACCTTTTTCTCTGCAAAGTGGGAGGATGTGTACAGCAGGTGTCTGTGTTGGTGTTAGCTCATCTGCTGCTGCAAATTAGCACCTACTGTAGCTGCAGCTCCCAGGATTTACATGCAAGGTGTTAAAGGGACAAGACAAATCATGAATCATTTTATTAATGCAGATTATTTTCAGCTTCTTGAAAATAACCTGGAAATATAACCGGGAGGATAGCAAAGAAGGGAAAAAAAAAGAACAAAAAAGGCAGGTGTGACTCGTGAAAGGTCAGTTTGATGGAGTTCTGCTGACAGTGTACACACCCACAGGTTACCCTTCCATGTGTGGATAATGATTAGAGGGCACAGATCAGGCGAAAATATTAGCATTTAGAAGCTAAATATTGGAGCTTAAGCAGGCTCTGCAATTCCATTTACATGCACGACACAGACAGACTTCTCAAAATGCATTCTAATGTCACTCAATATTTGCTGGATGTGTAAAAAAGCAACTGCTACATATCATCGGGCTGGACAAATAGAAAAAACACAATCATATTGATCGATTTTTATGATTGTAATAAGGGAAAAAAAAAAAAAAAGTGCAGCCCTGGCTTGAGTGCAAGCAGCTTAAAACAAGTTGGATGTTTCACCAGATTCTCTGCAAATTTTGCAAACGACCGATGTTTGTTTTTTGTCAGACTTGTAAAAGCAAAAATATTGCTGAAATGAACTTTTCAAACCTTTTTTTTTGTTGTTAGACAGTTTCCTCTGCCTCTCTCTTTGCTTTGACATATTTTGCAATACATGTACTTTCTGTTGTGGTTGAAGAGGGGCGGGGGCTTGGTGATGGAGCGTACCTAGGTCTATGTCTGTGATTGGTTGGGAGGAAGTAATGACTGTAGGATTAACCTACATGAATATATTGAAAAAGAAAGGGAAACTGTGTTTTTTCATTTAACATTTTATCGACCCCCCTTTTTCTTTTACATTCATCAATCAGTCGTTTGTAAAAAATAATGTTATTGGATAATCATCCAGTCCTACATACCAGCATTCAATCATGCACCTTATCTAATGAATTTGACTTATCTGTTGTATGGTGCAGTATTTATTTGCAGATGTTTAAAATAGAAATGTGACGTTCATGAACAAATCGATTCTTTTTAACGGCTCTTTTAAATGAGCGATGAGAATCTGATCTCAGTTGTGAGCCAATTTTTTTAAATCCAAGTTGTCCGTGCTGCCTTCATGTGACACTTGTGTGCAATTGTGCATCCTGGAAGGCTGATGTCCATCACACTTTATTCATGTGAGCGCATCTATGGGCAGAAAGTGTTGTTCAGAAACTGAGTTCCAAAACATTTACTAAAATCTACACTGATGTAACAGGTTTATTAATAGCCTTTATTCTTATATAGTGTGAGGCTTTTTTTTTTTTTTGCATTACTTAAATATCCTTGTGTGAAAAATATTGCAGGACAGCTTAGTTTTAGTTTTTGTTGTGCCACAAAGTGTTTTGGTGAGTAAAAATCCAAAATAGTGATGTCACTATCAAAGCTGAGGGATCTGGAGCCACCTTATAACACTTACAATGAAAACATAAGATTAATGAAACATATTGATGGAGTGTGCAAGTTTGGATTATTCCGATCCAAATTTTACCGTATAAATTGCTACCAGTGATTATTTCCTCGATAAAGCTTTGTTATAATTCATTGAATTCTAAAATAATGAACAATGACTAAAAAATAAGAATATATCTTTTGATGTTCTTTAAAAGAAACGTCTCCTCAAGATCCAGCTCCCTTCAAACAGCCATAAATCCAATCTCTAGTTTAAAAAGTTGAAATCTGAAGTTTTATGGAGTCCTTTCATATGATCTTCTCCCACAAGAACCCGGGCTCATTGCTTTTGCCATTCAAACCCTGTAACAAGAACGCCTTATGTTATGGTGCGACTGACCGGCTGTGATGCCAGGATACAAAAAAAGGTGAACAATGTCAGTAGAAAGGAAGATTAGGATTAAGTTGAACAGATTTTATTCATCATTTAAGAAAAAGAGAAAAATCTCAATTATTAAGACATCACAGAGATTAATAGGAAAGCTTCTGATAAGTCACACAGAAGACGGGCAGATACACATTCATTCAGGTGAGATCAGACCTCCCTGGAGGATTTACCATAATCACCTCATCTCAACTTTAACATCAGTGGGCTATCTAATGTACTCACTTAGCTAACCACACAATCACACACACCTACGAACACAATCACAGTCAGATTAATGCCTTGGAATGAGGTGAGGGCTTAGTGCACTGACCTATATTTCTGCTTAATCTGAGTCATTTATGATTTTTTTTTTTTTCCGCTCAAACCAACAGGACAGACCCCTCAGTTGTTCTGTTTTCCTACACCTAATGACCTGTGAGAGGCGGTGTTAGCTTCGTTGGTAATCAAGCTACTAAAGAAAAAGTTTTTCCTTGTTAAATGTTTCTATTTTGAACTTGTAAATGGGGGGAAAAACAAACTTGTATATTGAGGATGTTTTTAGAAGAGGATCTTCTGTGCTAATCAGAGGTGATGAGAAGAGAGAGTAGCAGCAGGAGTTCACCCAAGCATAAAGGCACCTTTTCTTTTAAATAAATTGCAGCGTCTCGCCTGCAGAGCTCATATTTATTTTTTGAATTCTTTCATGCATTTGATATTCGCGAGACTTTCTATTTGCCAACCCAACACCGAGGCAATGCTGAAATGTTATCGAGCCCCTGAGCTGCACTTTTTTGTCATGCAGCCATATCAAAAAGAGTAATAACATTCCTCATGTGGCTCAGCTTTGAAAGCCTCTGCTCCAGCAGTGTGATGCGAGTGAAAGGTTATTGTTGCCAGCGAGCAGTTTTGTGATGGTGGTTAGGTTGCCATCTCCCAGCTCACAATAGCAGCAGGAGGAAACTGGCGCCCGGCAATGGAGAGGGCTAAATGAAAGCCGTTCCTCCTGGGTGATTCTGCTGCCCTGGTTTTTGTCTGCGCTGCCTATCAGACCTCTACGTCCGTGCAGGTGTTTTTTTTTTTTCCTGCTTATGTGTGAGCATCTGCCAGGTTGAGCTGTTCAGGCTTCATCAGTGTTCCTGTTCTCCTCTCCTCTGCAGGTTGCACCTCCTTTGAAATGCATGATCCCACTTTACAGCATTCCCAGACTCTGCTGGGGAGATCACCTTTTTTCCTTTTATGCTGATGCACAGAAGTGCACACATACAGACTTAATCTGCCTTGTGCTCGCAGTAAAGCTGTCAGGTACCTCTTTAGCTCTGTCACACTGTGAGCATGTGCAAGCGTGCTTTTTCTAGATCATGCTTGGAGTTTTCTTAGTGGTTTGAATTTTCCTTTTTTAAAAATTCCCTGAGTAAGTCCCTAAATGATGTCAACCAGTCACCCCTTTTGCCCCTATGCCATAGACATGCATGGCATTTTTGCACAAGGAGGAGACATTAGTAGCCCCCTTTTTTATTTGACTGCATATAAGAAAGATGCCTGGAGCCTCTGAGTAGGAACACAGAGTGCATGGACTTGGCTTTAGCAAAACATAACTGAGCTAGTTTTGGTCTGAGTTGGAATTTTTTTTTGTCACATTGCTGGAATAAAAGGCACTTTTGGTTTGGCAAATGCAGCTCTGACTGTTATGCTTTTAGATGCTGGACTTGCAGACCGCAGAATGTGCAGCAATGAAGAGAAGAGGTTTATTGCTGTGATTAATTTCCACTTTCAAATATTTAGTCATTTTAAATGTTTACCTTTTAAATATGTTGGGAACTAGATATGAACAAGCATCAGATCCCTAGTTGGTGTGTTATTCTTCCTCTTCTCTTTAGAATAAACACATTTGCATGATTTTCTTTTTTTTAAATGATAAAACAGCCTGACAGATATGTGTGTGCATGTTTTGTGTGTTTTTTAATACTTGCACAAACAGTCCCCCACACAAACAGTCCCACACACAAATGAAATATTCATTCTTGGTATATTTTGTAGCATCGAGGGCCAGTGGAGTGCTGTCAGTTTCTGCATTGTCAAATTACCATATTAATGATATAAACGCTGTATAATTAACACGTGGGGTTGGATTATGCATGTGAATCATTGTTGGATCAGTCACAGAGAAGAAAGGGTCGGGCTAATTAGGTTAAAAAGCACATTAAGGAGTGTTTGGAATGATATTTGCCGTGTTATTTATTGCATAATGCTGGTAAGAGCTGTACACTCAGAAATCAGTCTTCTTTATGTTTCTTTTTAGTTGAATGGTATTATCTAATCTATGCAGCATAGCGTAAAGCTCTAAGGAGTCTACCTTTCACAGACTTGCCCTGTTTTTGTAGCACAAGCTTGGCCTGTTTTCAAGTAGAGTGCTGTTCCCCTTGCTTGGAGCCCGTGGCAGCATTTGTTCTTCTAAGCAGCTTAGACGAGGTGACGAGCAAAGCGAACGTAAAGTGGTTTGACAGACTTCGACTCCAAGTAGCAGGCTAAAACACATGTAAACCTAATCCCAACCGGTTGGCTTTCTGCAGAGGTCTCTATTTACTCAGCAGAAATCACATGCAAAGGGGCAAACAGATATATATGTATAATCCCGCGGATTAGCAGGAGCATTAAAATGATCAAAATGCTGCCACCGACTTCACAGTTAAATGCGTCAAAGTGCCAGTCAGTTGATGAAGAGATTATTTGCAATCAAGGCAGCTTTGTCTATGCAATATCTGGGACTGTATGGATTATTTCAGTGACTGATAGAGCTGTCACCAATTTTTAATAATTAATAATGAAATAATTGTCTCATTAGTTGCTGTGTCTGGTTTTTTTTTAGATTTAAAAAGTATGCTTGAGCCTCAGCTGGGGAAATTCTATAAATGTGAATCAATTAAAAAGTCCAAAATTTCAGTTTTTTAGTGCTTTCTTTGATAAGTCAAAGCAATTAGCATCTGTTTTGTGGTGATCTGTAGAGATTATTATCTCTTTATAAGTTACCGTTTCTCAAGTGACATTCTCAACCCTGTGGCACCCATTGACACACTGCATCAGTGTCAAATCACTAGCTCCACCAGAGATTTTGTTAGGTTTCTATATGAGGCATAATTTGCCCTGAAAACTGTCAGCGTGCATGCTATGCCATTGTGTTATGGTTTGTTTATTCATGTGCACATGCCTTTTTCAGGCTGCCATTTTTATTTAACGTTTTGGTTTGTCTGGTTAAAAATAGCGCTGTCCTCACCACTGCCCAGTGGACCAGTGTCACATAGAATCAGCATGTTTGTTGTGTCAGAAAGCATCACAGTTTGTCTTTTAGTGGCTGGACGGTGTGGAGCATCTGGAACCTGGGTCTAACAAGTTCAATAGACAGACACTGTTTATATGTTCATACCATATCTTAGCTCTAGCAGGTTTGTTTTCATTCGATTTATGCACCCTGGTGCTCATGCTTCAGTGGCATCCACTCGGACGTGCTATGTTTGTGTGTGGCTTCTGCATACGTCTGTCAGTTTAGAGGATTTTTTCCGCTGCTGTGCCCGTTTTGTGCTCCACGGCAGCTGTGTGGTCAAACAGCCATGAATGGTATCCTTCTCCCTGTTTGTACTCACTGTTCTCATTCTTCTCTGGGATGTTAATATACATTTGCAATCCCAGGAAGTGGGACAAAACGGCAACAAACCAATTCCCTCGCGAGTGAACACCTTTCTTGGTGCACTGTTTAGTGGTCAGCCGGCCGGGACGCTTGACAGGCAGCGAGGTAGACTGACGACAGGCAGTTGGAGATAAACGGCCGACAGCAGCTGGCTTGTGGATCGACGGGCGCTAAGCTTTCATTTCACAGCAGGAAAAAGAAGAACAGACTTGAAACTGAATAATTTTGCTCAGTGCAGCTGGGGAGTAAGTTGGGTAATTCATGCATCAGACACAGTTTGAGTGTAAATGTGTGTGCTGTGATTGGTCTCTGTGCATGTGCAAGCGGCTGAGCTTTGAATGACTTAAAGAAAGTAGGCACGTATCAAGCTCTGCATGCTTGTGTGTGCATGTGGCTGGCCTGCAAAAAAATCTCAAAGTCAGATTTTCACGTGTGACAAATCCCTTGTAAAGATAGTTTCTGCAGATTTAGGGATAACAAGGAACTGGTGAAGCTTTAACATCAAATGCAAAGGACTCAGATTAACAGTACCATACAAGTTTTAGGCACCCCTTGTTTCTTCATATTTTGCTTCCAAGTAGCCAGACTCTTCCCCTAAACTTTGACAAACAAAATACCTTGCACCAACAAGGTAATTACCAAGGAGCAGTTAAGTGACAACTTGGCATATCCCAGCATGATGTATCGGATAAGTTGAGGTCAAAAGAAGTGTATCTGAACGTGAATCAAAACAGATCAACATTATCTGAAAAGTGAAGTCCTAAAGATACAGGAAAATGTCCAGTAAAGACCTGAGAGACCTTTTTGAACCTTGAGTTGATCCATCTACTGTTTACTAAAGCCTCATCAGAAATGGTCTTCATGGAAGGGGGGCTGTTGAGAAGCCATGTAAGGAAAGGAAGCAGGGAGTAAAGGCTGAGGTATGCCAAATGATGCAAGACCTGCACCAAAATCAGTGGCAACAAGTCTTATTGAGTGATGAATCCTCCCCAGAGCCCCGACCTCAACATTACTGAAGCAGTATGGGATCATTTTGATTGAAAGCAAAACTAAAGCTGGTCTGCATCCTATGACAGGCTTTAGAAAGTCCTTCAAAAAGCCTGGAACTACTCCTAAATATTAGATAAGAAGAAGAATAAGAAAACTTGACTAATAAGGTTGAAAAAATAAGATTGTTAAATTAATTATTGACTTTTAAACACGTCTGCAGTAACATCTGTTTCTGCCAGAGGGAGGAAAAAAAACAAACTCATAATTTTTTTTTAAGGTGTTTTGTGTTTGATTTGGGAGGTTGGATTGATTTTTGCCAAATGTGAGTTATCTTTTACTCATTTTGTTTTCCACAGAAAATATAAAATGCTTTGGCTCAAGAACTTATGCAAAGTGGATATGCAGTTGAAGCCCTCTTTGAAAATATCGCAACACTCTGAAATGATACCCATCTCAGAATTTTCTTTCTAAATGTGCTGATTGAAAATGCGGGTTGTTGAATTTCCTTTGGTGTGACCAGTAATCCATAAAACATAACAGTGTGTCTTTGCACTGTAGTTCCTCCTTTTTTTTTTTTTTTCCTTCAAATGGTCCTGTATTAGATATAATCCCTCTCCAGTGGGAGGGATTCTCTATGCTGCTTGGACGGTGCGTTCAGATACAGTGGATGAGCTCTGCAGACAGAAGACATGAAGTTCCCCTTTAAACATTTTAGCTGCTGTAGGATCCCACTATGTCCTTCTGCATAGTGGGAACTCTTGTTACACATTTCCACCCCAAATCCCACTTCCTTTGCATGTGTGTGTTCATGTGAATAGGTTTCTGTGTGAGTCCATGTGTGCTGGCATACACTGCCGTTTGAATGGATTGCTTGTGTGAATTTTCTGCCTGTGAAGTTGCATTTACAGCGTTTGTAGACATTTATCCAGTTTATGCGTCGATGAGTTCCTATGTGCATTTCTGTGTTTGTGTGAACATCCTGTGGTGTCTGTGTGTAGATGCAGCGAGAAAGTCTGCAGGACACAGCATTGTTAAAAGAGATGCTTAAAAGGCTTTCCTACACACTCTCTGTTGCAGCTCCAAGCACTTAGATATTGTAGACCAGGGCAGGGGTGTAGCCAGGATTTGATTTCGTATTTAGGCGGGCCCTCACAAAACTCATGGTCATTTTTGTTAACTTTTCTGTTACATCTTTTAAACATAGAGGGGAAGCTCTTTCTACAGGTTTGCTTCTACTCAGAAGATTAGCTTACACTCCAGGAAAATGTCAATGGATCACACATACATTTTACTCATGGTGCAGAATGGAACAGCACTGATTTATCTGTCTCCTGCACAAAATTGCTCAAAATAAACTCAAATGTTAATTTTTAGCCAATGTTATCCACCTTATTCCTGAGCTAACGAATGTAGAAACGATTATGCGACCAACTTCCTGTGAGATACCGTAAATACTGCTTACCCATACAGTGTGAATTGTCGTTTCTGGTTGCGATTTATTCTAACATTTCAACATGAGCGTTCATAACATTTCTAAACGATTTGGCCCAGAAAAATGTCTTTGTACGTTTCAGGACTATGTTGTGCAGTTCTTGGTTGCACTAACAACCAGAGAAAGATTAATTTGTGGTTACAAGAGCGATGTGTAGAACGAGCACCTCGGTCTAGAGAGAGAGGCTGCAGGGTTCCAGACTGCGACCAAATTTTTGCATTTTGCGAATAAAAAATTTACATTTGTTGTTAAGTAAATAAGATTGTATCCCACCTCTTTCAACAAAATACAACCAACCTTATTACTCTGTATTACTCTGCTCCCCATCTCTGGAATTCCCAATCTCTGTACAGTTGACATTTCCCTCTCTGTAAATCCAGACTCATTACTCTTTGAACAGACACTCTTATTTCACCTGAGACCTTGTACATCGATCCAATGTTGTTTTATGTGTTACCTGTTATGTTTTGTGTTTTTAGTGTTTTAGTTTATGGTTTTTAATGTTTAATCTGCTCTGTACAGTGTCCTTTGGGTGCTCTGATGAGGCACTTTTCATATAAAATATGCTAATAATAATGATTAGGTAGTGATAAGCCTTGAGGCTTTTATGATTGCTCATTGCTTCACAGTCAGACATGACAGAGCTAAGTGGCTAATGTGGCTAATAAGGCTACTGTTGTTATTTTTGGCCAGATTGTCATATCCTCCGCCCACCTCTCTGTTTCACGAGGCAGGGGAACTTGTAACGTTGTCCTGTCTGAGCTGTGACAGCTGATTTTCCCACATCGTTGACCTTAAAAACTTAGTAAAAAGTGGAGTAGCACGAACATCTAGCATGTTAATAAACGCCAGTTCCGGTCTAACTGGAAGTCGGTCGCATATTTCACGCAAGGGCTCATGGGGGCTAAGAATAAGGTGGATAGAAAGCCATTGTGAGGGTCCAAAGAGCCACTTTGCGGCTCCAGAACCGCAGGTTGCACGACCCTGTTGTAGACACATCTGCATCCCTCTGTTTCTGTAAAAGACAAGAGATCCAACTGTTAAAGAACAGCTGTATCAATGTTTGCTGCATATATAGTTTCTGCTTCTTTGAACTTTTTCCAGAATCTTTCATGTTTCAGCTCTTTAGACTGAAACATGGACTCAGTACATTTAGCAAATCTCAAAACAGCATTCATTTTCCAGCACATACCCTTTTTAAAAAAATACTTTTCCACATACTGTCATCTTTTATGACTTTCTGCTTTACTTAGAGGAGAGCGTTACATTTTGCAGCTACATCACCATCCCCTGTATGTTGTAATGCAGAGTTGCTTCTTTATCTGTAAAAGAAAAAAATGAGTGTGACACTTTCAATTCTACCTTTTCAAAAACCTATAAATGAGTGACCCGAGAGGATAACAGGCTTGCCCTGGAATATTGTGTTCTCATTTAAGCTGACATTTCATAAATATGGTTTAAGTAAGGGATCATGTGGCAGTAGAGATTTTATTCAGCCACCAGTGAGGTTTTTGTCTCCTTAATAGCAGCTTCTCTCTGTTGGCGTGAAATCATTGCATTAAACTGTTGCTACATCATGAAAAATAATTAATGACTCCTTCCGGGACTAAAACACCATGTTGATATCTGTTGATATCTCTTGTTTTTTGTTCTCATTTGAGGTTTTCTTTTTTATTCTTGCTCATGCTCAGACTTCTTTAACTCATATGGATGTTTTCTACATCTTGTTGCAGTGCTGGCCAGTTTCCGAGGGACCGTCCAGCATGGCCTCCCGTTGGAAATTGGAGACACGGTGCAGATTCTGGAGAAATGTGAAGGTATGCTGTACTCGTTACTCACTTGTGTTGTACATTAGCTTTCAGTTGGTTGCTTTCAATGAAAAAAAAAAAAGGTGGAAATGAAACAAAATAGTTATGTGTAAGGAAATAAATCGCTCTCGCTTGAGTGATGCTGAACACCTGAAGATCACTTCCACTTTCCATGAAATTCACATATCGATAGATGCAATAGCTCTCTTTTAAAACTCACGAATAGCTGATTAAATCCTGCAGAATATTATATGTAAAAGCACAGGTTTGTGGCCATAGGTGTAAACAAAACCCATCATTTGTTTTGCACGGATAAATGCATGCACAATCTAAACAGCATCTTATATCATAAATGTCTGTGGAAATTTTCGCTTTTTTCTGCAGCACAGGCTTCTCCAGACCTCCAGCCCACACTCAGTCTGTTTTCCTCCTCTACTTGCTTCTTATTAACATTTTTTTCCCCCATTTATCACCCCAAATACATAGCTTCAATCTTTCTTTCTTGCTGTCTTCTCCTTCTTCCTTTTCCTTCGGTCTGTTTTTAAGTTTCAGAACAATGTGAAATGATTTCACAGCAGGGCCACGCTTTCATGCACACCTTTACACAAACAGGCAGCCAGCCACAAACGCACACAAACCAGTGTCTTCCGGAGTTCTTGTCTCACTTCCTTTTTGGAGACGCACACACACACACTGAGAGGCAGCCAGCCAGCCAGTCAGTCCTGCAGCTTGCCAGTCAGAGGGATGTGATATCATGGTAAAAGACCCAGAGGAAGTAGACAATAGCACAGCCAGCTGAATGTTTGGCCCAGTAGGGAGGAAGTAAATCAAAATCCTGCCAGCGGCGAAAAGGCTGAGAGGCGGGCTGCTGACAGCAGAGGAGACAGACTAATGGCTCTGCCTCATGTTGATACTATTGACACTTGAAAAGATGGGAGCTTTCAGAAAGAACTTCTCTTTGCTGACATGTGGCTCTTGTCTGAAAATGCACCACCTCAGCAGCTGATTTTTGACTTGACCTGCCACTGGTTCCTCCTTGAACTTTTGTTTCAGTGAATTCCTGAGGGGAGTGCATACATTAGGCCTGCCTTACATAACCCTAAACCCCTGCAAAGCATGCATTTCCTGACATAACTGAATACCTTCCCAAGCTGTTTTTGAATCACAGTTTCAAAAGCATTCATCAGATGGCACACCGTATTCATAGTTTTAAAAAACATTTCCTCCATAGGAAAGTGGCATTAATATTAGACATGTACTAGAAAAAAAAAGATGACTCATGTATGGAAATACTGAGCATATTTTCCACAGTTCATATCAAGACAAATTACTCAGTGCTAGACTCACCAAACAGATCAAGCAGAAAATTCTACCTAAGTCATAGATGCTCTGGTGAAAGCCAACAGTGATTAGAATAATCTGATACATTTACATTTGAGCTGTTTAACTAATGCTCTTATCTGGGGGAGGGAACTTACAAAAGCTGCAACAGAGGATTGAGCTTAAATGGCCAGTTTGGGAAAGAGCATTGCCCCACCAATGCGAATGTGTTTGGTTGTTTCGACGTTGGGCTTTGCAGAAGCGTCGTGCACTTGCTTATAAATCGGCTGTAATGGCATGGAAACAGGTCAGGGTGCATAATGGTGCAAGAAGTCAAACCACAGCGATTTCACCTTTGCTTTTTTTTCCCCCTCTGCTTTTTTCAGATATGACTGGGTGTGTCATAGTTACATATGAAGCTGCTTTGTGGTTTTGCTTGTGCAAAGTTATTTGTCCTCACTGCTTATCAGTTGCATGTGGTCTTGCAGGTTTTTATTCTAAACTTCTGCTGAGGTCAACTTTTATTGTGGATAATCAAACTAAAAATACCCCGTTATTGGCAGTGCTTAATAAGCTGGCAGGGGTAAGAGACTCACAGATGAGAGGTGACTCACCTGGAAATGTTCGAGTCAGCTGTTCACATGAGCCTGAGCTGGAATAGAAATACGTCTGTTGCACTTGTTATAAAAGTCTATAAGAATGCTGCCATCGGGAGAATGGGAACATTTTGATGTCTCACACTCACGATTTTCTCTCCTATTATTCTTCTACTCCTTGCCTTTCTGAAATTATAAACGTGCATCGTCATTGCAACATGCAGAAAAATAAAATGGTGCTTTGTGCCTGCAGGATGGTACCGAGGATTCATCTTAAAGAATCCAAATGTCAAGGTGAGCAACCTCTTTTTCTCTTGTTATTTATCTGCACTTCAATGCAATATTTTTCTTTTTTTTTTTTTCATTGAGCGGTTTGCAAACTAATAGAGCATGGACAAACAGGTGTGTTGTGAATGCTGCAAACTAAATGAGTCAATAGAGAAGTGGTAACTGCATCCGGCAAGTGAAATTGAAAGGAGTTCTGAATAACAGGGATGTAAAAAGACGCTGAGTAACTTTCTGCTTTTTGAAAGCTTTTGTTAGAAGATGTACACTACAATCCAGCTTGGCCTTGGATATCATGTCACTCAGATAAAAACCCCAATTTTACTACAAAATAGCTGAAGGATACGAGATGTGGTGGTGTCCTGTTCAATGCAGCCATATTTGGACAAATATGGTCCTTTTTTTTCAAACTATTTTTTGTATCAGAAACTTAACCAAAGGTTTGCAAATTATTTGCTCTACACTTAATGTTCTTTTGTCTCCAGTTTTATGGTTTTTACCCTGTGTTATTCTGTCTTTTGACCACGATGTTCACCACATTTATATTTGCATAGGATATTTCATGTGCAAAACAATACAAAGCATTTTAAATACAACATTAAAAGCATTACAGCAGGGTGCAAATGAAAGGAAAATATTAAAAGTAAAAGAACAAAAGAATAGAATGATGATTTTAAATAAATTTAAAAAAGAAAGGGGCCATGCAGGTTTCCGTTTTTGAATTGAATCTATGTAAACAGGCGGGAGAAAAGGTAGGTCTTTAACCTGGATGTAAATAAACTGAGTGTTTCAGCTGATCTGAGACTTACTGGGAGTTTGTTCCAGACCTGTGGAGCATAGAAGCTGAGTGTATTTGGGTGTATTTTTGACCTCAAACATTCAGAGCTTTAGTCTATTCTCTGATGGACAGGCAGCCGGTGTAAAGACCCCAGAACTGGACTGATGTGGTCCACTTCTCTGGTCTTCGTGAGAACTCGGGCAGCAGAGTTCTGAATCAGCTGCATGTGTTAAACAGATTTTTTGGGTAGACCAGTAAAGACACTGAGCTTGTATTGAAGGTAACTGGTGCTTACTAGAGATTTCCCAATCAGGTTTTTTGCCGCTGAGTCGTTTGATTTTGAGAGTCGGCCTAAACCAAGTCCCGATCTGATATTTCTATAATACAATAAAATTTAAGAGGAATTACAGGACAGATGTTTCCCCTACAACATTTTGTAGCTGTGATGATACCACTGGCCAGAGAGGTGGTGTCATATCATATCAATACACTGTGCATAAATAATGCACCTACACCATCCCCTCCCAAACTTTGGGGTACTAGTAAAATAAATTTGCTAAAATAAATATTATTATGGATACCACAATTAACAACATTATAACTTATGTCATATTGAAAATCCGTATTTGGCATTTTCTCATTAAGAGAAGCCGATTTTGCGATTGTAGATGTTTTGATGAAATGGTGAACCGAATCTGGTTTTGTTCCGACCCCTGCGGCGTGTCGTACCCAGAGGGTGTCAGAGGTGCCACCTCTCTGCATGAAGTGTTTATGTGCAGAGCAGATGGGTTGGCGCGGGCTGCTGCAGGTGGATGCAGTTCTTTAATTTATAAATGCTGACATTTTATTCTCAAGATGTGGCGCTAACAAGATAGCTACGGTGGCCTGTCGCTGCTGAGTCAGTGTAAAGGAAACACTTACCTGATCTCTGATCGGGATGTAACAGTCGATTCCAATCGAATCTAAAACCACACAATCAGCCCCGATTTCCGATGCTGTGATTGGATTGATGCAGCGCATTCCACTGCCGTATCTGCTGACTGGTGCAGTGAGTCACGACACAGCATCTGACATCGTATTCTGGCGCAGAGATTTAACCACGCAGGCGGCGTTCAAGATTATATTTTATCACAAATATAATTCCTTTCCCTAATTCCATCACGGCCACTGTAGCTGTTAGGGATCTAATTTTCCAGTCCTCCATTAATTGTTAATAAATGCTAATTATTATCAAATAGTTTCCCCCCTCCCCTACCCGAAATTCTAGGTGAAACACTGTCAAGACAAAACTTCACTTCAATTGTCTCTAGGGCTGGACAATTAATCAAATTCTGATTGTTATTTCAATTTTGCCTTCTCACAATCATAAAAACACTGTAATCGAAGAAAACGATTAATGTAACGTATATCGCTGCGTGTATGCTAATGCTACATGCTATTTTTCATTCCTCACTAAAGCCAGAAGAATCCTGAAGTGAACAGACTGGTGGAGTTTTAGGAAGAAAACTGCAGGGAGTATAGAGCAGGAATGCACATACACTGGGTATTGACTTTATATTGCTATTATTATTTCACTCTTTTACTTTTTTCTAATTTATTTCCGTTTTTTTTTTTTTTAAGTTGTATTTGAGGTTGAGTTTTGGTGGTTCAATAAATACTTTTTTTAAATCAAAGAATAATCATGTATATTAGTTGTGATTTCAATATCAATCAAAAAAATTATGATGATTATTTTTTTTCATAATCATCCAGAAATTAGTCTGTTCTCTCAAATGTCTGGCATCTAAAAGATAATATTGTTTAAAAGCCACTTTTAATGTTCAATTTCATGTTAAAGTTAATGAATAATCATGTTAAATAATTGAGATCTCAATTTCAATCAAAATAATCGCGATTATCATTTTTGCCATAATCGAGCAGCCTTACAACATATTCTTTTATGTTACAGTTTGTTTGAATGGAAGCAACAGACAGGACATCAGTAGGTCTGCTGGTGTTGCATAGAATCACAAATGGTAACACATCTCTTATCAGTCCCTCCAGAAAGTTGCAATGCTCCAATTTCAAATATTAACAGAAATTCAACCAAAGACAAATTATTTAAGCAGCAAACCTTGTTCCCCTGCTAATATGAGAAATTTGAGATTGCTACATTTTGTATTGTATATATTCCACCCCTTTGTGTTTATCTTTATAGTTACAATTGCAGCATCGCAACTTTCTGGAGGGACTGTCTTATCTGCCCAAGTTGCAACACACTCAGCTTTTTAAAAGTATTGTGTGAGAGAAGTAAAGGAGCATAAAATAGGAGATTTGTGATGTTGCAGAGCTCAGTGTCAGCCCACCTCTGACAAACAGTCTTTTATCTGCTGAGGTTCTGCTCATCAGCCGGCTCTCAGCTGCTTTCCACACAAATTTGCTCTGCAATGAACACAGTTCCTCTCTACCAGGAGGCTTGATGTGTTCCATGTATTTTCTCTCATAAGTCCAGTTAGCATGTAAACATCCTTGATGTGATTTTAAAGCCAGCATTGTCAGCTTTTGACTGACTCCTCACTCGAGCTTTATAGTTGTGTTGACAGGCTACAGTCGCCAACTGTGCAGAAGAAAAAAAATGTCCCTTTTCTGCCATGTATACACCGAGCCAGCTGTAAATGAGCTTGTTCTGGTCGGATCAGGAGTTTTTCAGGGAGTTACTCATGCTGAGATTTTGATGCAGCTTTTTGGACAATGACATGTTTTATGGAAAGTGAAGAATGAGCAAACATCCTGGTAGAGGTTGGCATGCTTCGATGGAGTCATGCCAGGTTAGCAGGTGGTCCCAGAATAGTGATATAAGACGCTACTTCACATCGTAACTCGGTTTGTTGTCTTGGAATGTGCTGCTTTAAACATTAGATAAGAAACAGACCTGAAAAATTAAAACGTAATACCTCTGTTTCTGTAGGAGAGATATATTTTCTGTTAAAACAAAGGCTCTAACTGTGTCACTGCACAGAAATCGGCATACATTTGCTTAGAAAATGAGGCAGCAGAACTGCCATTACATTTATGCATCTGCTACATGTCAAAATGTCATTTTATACTCAGATTGTTAGTGCTGGTCTTGCAGGCTAGCCCTCGTCAGAAAGAAAACTGCTAAAAAGTGAAGCTCATGACAGCTTTTGCAAATGTGCCACCACTTGATAACCAATAAGAAAAACCCCTTTCTGTGCTGCAAACCAACCAATTTAACAAATATAAGTCATTATTTTTGATGCAAAGCAGCCTCAAAAAAGGCAGAGCAACCATAAAACGTGGCTTTTATAAGCTGTTGTGCAGTAAAATGTCATATATAAGCCAAGTGAAGAGTGAAGTGCATGCTTTGATTGCCTCTCTCTCTCTCTCTCTATATATATATATATCCTCTTTGTATGTGTGCAGCATTTATCCTCACATGCCCAAAATCTAACTTTTGCTTTGATCTCTGTAAATAAATAGGGAGCATCTTGCAGGTTATTACCGTTAGTGTGAGCACGCACACACAAACAGATTTTTTATTTTGTTTTCCAACTAAATCCCTCCGCGATTTGCTTTTATCGCTGTCTGTTCCCTTCTTCTTCGAATCTTTTAATCCACAAGCGCACTTAGCTCTGTATTGATTATGTGCATCATTTTCTCTTAGAAAAACAGTAAAATGCTAATGAAGCCAGACGCCGATAGCTCAGGGAGTATTCTCATTAACCTGTTTATCTTCTTTCCAAAGGGGATCTTCCCATGCAGCTATATCCACTTGAAGAATGCCCATGTCAAGAACAAAGGGTAAGTGCTGTCACGTTTGTTTCCATAGCCGAGTGTGTGCGGCTTGTGGTTTAGGTTTGAACTGCGTGTTTTGTTCTTATGCCTGCGAGTGTGTTTTGCAGGCAATTTGAGACCGTCATCCCGGTTGAGGACTCTGTCATCACAGAGATGACATCAACCCTGAGGGAATGGGGCGCCATGTGGAAACAGCTTTACGTGGTAAGAATGGCTTCACACAAACACATTAACACACTTTGCATTGATTTCAAATATCACTGCTGCTTAGGCAAAGTGCTTTTTTACCTTTCTCATGAAGGCAGTTGGTTCGGCACTGGGAGAGAAACAGTCGAATCTTTTTTCGAAACCCATTCATTTGTTGTATTGATTGTGTTTGTAGGCTATTAAGCTATCTGGGGTGCTGATAAAACTGAGCTGATGAACACTGGCAGATTGAAGGCCATACATTTGCGGCACAATGCAGCAGCTAATTTACCACTTTACTCCTCTTAACATGTTTTCTGTTATGATTTTGGGTGGTAGTGTTGCATCACCAGTGCACTTTCATCCTCTTTCTGTCTCCTTCTTGTCAATTTCTCTTTCATTCATCACCTCCCCTTCTCTGTTGCTCTTCATCATTTTCACCTCCTGCAGAAGAATGAAGGGGATTTGTTCCACCGGCTTTGGCACGTGATGAATGAAATCTTGGACCTGAGGAGGCAGGTGCTGGTTGGCCACCTTACTCATGACCGCATGAGGGACGTCAAGCAGCACATCACAGCCAGATTGGACTGGGGCAACGAGTAAGTAGAACTCTTCATGTTTTTTTTTTTGCTGAATAATACTTAATCACTTTCTTCTACCTCTAACCATTCATGTGTTCTGCACTTTTGGATGGGTTTTCTCCCCTGTGGTCAAACACTTGGTTCATTTTTATAGCACAGGGCAGAAATCACATTGCAATGACTTGAAACTTGCTTCAGAACAATTCATCAAAAGAGCATCCTGTCAGCTTATTTTCTTTTGAGGTTTATTTCATGGCAGCGCTGTTACTGTATGAGCTTCTGAGACTTTTCCTTTGGTGCAGTCATTACAAATCCAATATCAGAGATTTCAGTTTGGCAAAATTCATCTTTCCTCATCTTTTTAACCAGTTACCGCAGAATGATTCAAACAGTCAGTGTATGAGGGCAGAATACATGAAACAAGGACGCAAAGATTTATCAGCAAAATGATGCTTATCTTTTTTTTTTTTTGCAGTTGAGGCAAAATAATACTCTAATTCTCATACAAACAGAGCCTTTTACCTGTTACCGTATCTTATCTTTGCCTGTCTTAATGCCCTAGCTACACTAGCCTGGTTGTAAAGCATTTTCTTTTTATTGAATTTTATGGCATCAAGTGAATAACTTCTGCTTTAAGCTCATTTATGCTGAAGCTTGTTTTTGTTTGAGTTTGTTGCAAAGAAGCAGAAAAGGTTTTCTTCTGATGATTTTTCTTTGACTTCCGCAGTCAAATGGGGGTTTGTGATTTGCTCGATGAGCTTTGTTATCCAGCCGTAGTCACATTTTTTAATCACACTGGCAAATAAGCTGGATTTAGTGTGGCTTGGTCTTGTGGCTTATCGTCAACTGCTTGATAAGGTTAGTGCTATAATGATACAGATCTAGGGCAATGACTTCCAAACTGTGGTTGCCACCCTCATAAAAAGACAAAAATTCAAAGGGGGAGTACAGTTTTCCCACTTCTTAGACTAAAGATTGTCATAATTCCTTTTCCACATTTGAGATAAATGGACTCAAGTGTACGGTGGCCCACAGGTGCAAATGCGCTTCTAATAACTGAAAATAACTGAAAGAAGAAAAAGCTGCAAAAACGAAAACAATGCAACACAAAAATGCAGTATACACGAAAACAACTGCAACGAGAAAATGTAGCATAACTGAAAACAACTTCAAGAAGAAAATGCTTCAAAAACTAAAACAACTGCAGCAAGAAAAAAGAAAAATGAAAGAAAAAAAAAACTGCAACGTGAAAGTGCTGCAGGGGCATTTACCCCTGCAACTCTTTCATGTTGCAGTTGTTTTCATTTATGCTGAATTTTTGTTGCAGTTGTTTTAGTTTTTGCTGCATTTTTTGTTGCAGTTTTAGTTTATGCGCCGTTTTCTTTTTGCAGTTGTAAGCGCATTTGCACCCGTGGGCCACCGTAGAAGTATGTGTGAGGATGAAACTTGGATGTGTCCACATCGTTTATACAAGCTTTTATTAATTATTCAATATAGTAGAATAATTCCAGCTCTGTACAAACGGCTGATAGATGTGTTTTGATTAAACCTCATAATCATTACCCAGAATTTACTCTCTTCAATAAGAGCAGTAGATGGACGCAGGATCCTCAAATGTTCAGTTGTTGTTCTGTTAGGCTGCTTAAAGTTTGATCATGTATGATGTATGTCCCCTATTAACTTAATGAATGGAATAAATCCAAGTTTATGCTTGTACTGAGAAATAACCAGCAGAGAATTTTGAGTCTCTTGAAGGTTTTTAATTCATGTGCCAGGAAGGGGGAATAATCAGTCTAAGCAATTACTATACTTCTCTCACATTTCTGCCTCAGCTTCTTGTTGAACAAATTTCCAGCTCCTTCTTTCCTGCAGTTCTTCCTGACTTCTTTTGTCCCTGCTCTTCTGTCTTCTCTTGTCCCCTGCGTTCCCAGCAGGCCTCTCTTCATCACGTTTTCCTTTTACACCCTCTTCATCCGTCTTGGTCTTTTCTCCTCTTTTACCACTCCGTGCCTTTGGGTTGAAGTGAAAGAAGATGAAAACCCTCAATATCCTGTGTCATGTTCTCACCCTTTCTCCTTTATTTTCTTGTTGACGTCCATCCTCAAACAAATACACATTTCTACCCAGTGAGGAGGAGGCTGTGAGCTGGTTATAAGGGCCTCTTGCTTTTGTTGCTGAAAAGGAAATATGTTCTAGTGGATCGTTTTGGTGCCACCCTGATGGGAATGCTTGAGAGTCTTGAGTTAGGAGGACTGGAGGATAGAGAGGAAAAGAAATGAATGGAGTATCTGCTGCAAGGATGTTAAAAGGACAGCAGTCATAGTCGGAGGCTAAAGGGAGATTTTTCTGTTTCCTTTTAGATGTTCATCTTAGAAGTGGGCAATCTGTCAGATTTATGTAGGGGATTAATGGAGGTTATCTGACAGCGCTGCCTTGTATCTGCGACATCAACACAGTTTGCTCCCTTTTTTGTCGATGCTCAATCCTTCCAGAGTACAACAGGAAGTGAATTAGCTTTCCTTGTAATCTGCAGCTCATTTGTCTTATCTGTGTGTCATTTTGTGTTTCAGACAACTTGGCTTGGACCTGGTCCCCAGGCGGGAGTTCAGCATGGTGGATCCAGATGAAATCAGTGTCACAGAACTGTACAGACTGGTGAGCTGCCCTCCACTTGTTCACTCAGTCAGGGCTTCATTTAGGAGGTGATGAGGGGACTCAGTTTAGCATGTGTTTCTCTTCTAAAATGACCGATTAAAGATGCTAAATCTAATGCAGGAGCCCTTGTCCAGCTCCAGTCCACAAGGGCCCCAATCCTGCAGGTTTTCAATGTGTCCTTGATCCAACACATCTGACTCAAATGAATGAGTCATTGTGCAGAACTTCATTGGCTGTTGGATCCATTAAATTTGAGTCAGTTGTGTTGGAGCAAGGACACATGGAAAACCTGCAGGGCAGCAGTCCTCGAGGAGCAACTTTGGACACCCCTGATCTAATGCATCTCAGAAATCTTAATGTTTATGTGAGCTTTGACCTTTTGTTTGTTTTTATTTCATAAATTAAGGTCTAGGAAGCCATTATTACTAATGCTATCTGTACTTCTACTATTTATATGGACAGATGCTAAAGTCATGTAGATTGAAAGTGTATAAACCCAGATTTTATATCAGATTGGATGCCGAAAAGACGTCATAGCTGTGGATATGTGGATGCATTTAATACAGGATACGTTCTCTACTTCCCGTTCCCATTTTGATAAAGTTCATGTTTTAAAATCTAAACTCACTAAAGCTGCAGCAGGCTTCTGCTGCTTTTGTGGTCGTGCAGAACATGTAACATGAACATGTAATAGCTTCTAGTGGCAAGTTTGTATGCTCTTTGGAGGTAAAAGAAACATGTGACCAAGTGGAATAGAAAAGGCTTTTGTAAATGAATGAATGTGTAAAAATCATGGCTCATGAATGAACTGTGCCCTCTGCAGCCAGCTGTTTTCCTTTATTTGAGGGTTTTTCTTATTCTTATAATTATGCCACCCTGTTACACACTTTTTCTTCTGCACTTGTAGCTGATTAGTTAAAGTCACATACCAGCTGTTTCAACAAATAAACCAGTTAAAATTGAACAGTGCATTGAAATATATCAAAAGCTTACTGTTGTCACTTGGTACAAAGTATGTCTAAAGTGACAGGCAGGTGTAGACACTATTACAAAAGTCTAAACCCACACTTATTTTTTACTGGTTAGTGAGGAGAAAAAAAAAGCAGCTTTAATATGTGGTTGCACCCCAAACAGCTTTCAACCCACCTTTCTGTGCGCACTTCAGGATAAAGACTGTGTGCTTAGAGTGATTTTGCAATTACACATTTTCAATTTCAGGTTGAAAAACACACTGCTTACACAAAAACAGCTTCCTTTGTGCAAAGAAATATCAACAAAACTCTTTTCACCCTTTTATATTCAGTCAAAATATGACATCATTTCTCTTCTTTTTTTCCTTTACCAATTTTTTTTCTGCTTAAGTTTTGTGAAAAACTATCCTTCTATCTTTGAAAGCTCTTTCTCCAAGATGGCAAATAGCAGAATTGATTGGAGGGACTGAAAGACCACTGCAAGCCTTCCTACTCTCCTTATCTGCAGTATGTGCAGAAACTCAGTAGGGACTGAAAAATAAAGAATGACATTCTTTGACATTGGACACTGTAATCAAGGTGTTGTTTTAAAGGAGTTTTTTTTTATGGCAAAATCATTTTGCCATGTCAGCGTTTGACACAAGGCGGTGACAGCTTGCTGAGTTGTAATGAAGTTATAGATCATACAATGTCAGTATAATTTGGGATTAAAAGCAATTATCACCAATTTCACCCTTAAAAAACCTGTTTTGATAGAATAAATATGATGTTTGATGCTTAATGAGTAACTGTTGTCTTCACATGTAGCATCACTGATGGACTGAAATGACCCCACTTCCATCTGTTTCCACCATTCTCTCCTTCCTTTCCCTCCTGCTTCCTCCCTAATTGTCGTCCTCGCCTTCTCCAAGTTTCAACCACTGTTACCGTGGCAACCACTTCCCTGCCCCGATAAAGAGTGGGGAGAATAATATCACACCCGCTCACACGCACAGTGTTGTCGTTCCCTTCAGAGGGGTAATTGAAGCTCTTAATCCATCTGTTTCTTTTTTTTTGTCAGTCAAAACAATAGCAGCCATTGAAAGCATAATGCACCTCTATTAAATGGTGCTTAAAATGAGAAAATGACGGAGATGAAGAGACAGGCATTCCTCGCGGCTATCCGCACACTAAAACACACAGACACAACCAGCCATGTAAATGAGTCTAAATGACATAAATATTTTGTTGTTTGTTCTGTAGTCATGTGAGGGGGGTTCTTTGTTTCTGGGCTTTTCTGTGCTGCTGAGCAGTGTTGTAATTAAATTGAGATGGGGATTACCTAGTGAGGGTGTGTGTATGTGTGTTGAATTGTAGGAAAATATAGCCTGAAGGAATTGTATCATTTGTAAAGTGTGAGAAGAAGGCAAGTGCAAGCAGGATTAGTCTTCTTCTGTATGGTATAGTACACCCACTGTATTCTAGAGATGCGCGGTTTTGGGGCCGATCATCAACCACTAATATAGTTGTTTACCGAAGGCAAATGAATGAGAAAATAAAGACTGAATGACTCCAATAGTCTCTCATGTACATAACATCGACATTATGTTACTGAAATTAGAGAAGGGAAATGATCATGAATTGCCTTTGTTTCCTGGCAATCTTACATTACTGGATGACAACTGACTAAGTTTCCAAGAGGAAGTGTGCCTGACTTTTTAATTTTTTTTAAATTACCAAACAAAATTTCTCTTTTATAATTGGTAAGTTGTAATATAACTCTCTTTTCCTTGAAATGGAATTAAATTTAAAATAAAAAATAGATTATGTACATAACACACATGTGCACTATAATAAACATTTCACTCTCTAGAGGCTCATTAACTGGCCAGACACACCTGGATTAATCAGTTACGTCCATGTAATGAAAGACAGGAAACAAAGGAGCTGCCTTAAATATCAGGAAGTAGTGGAGCTGTGCATAGAGCCCATTATAACGAAATTAATGAGGAAAGATTAAGATTAATTAATCAAGGAAATGTTGAAAGAAGAAAATGTAAAAATAGAAGTGGATATTATTGGACATTATATGGCGGGACCATTTAACCAATGTGATTTAAAAATAATATATATATATATATATATATATATATATATATATATATATATATATATATATATATATTTTATTTTTTTTTTCCATGTTGCTTTTTCTTTTTGTCATTTGAATTTGAAAAAGAGTGGGAGAAAAATCAAACTAGAAAATAATGCAGGCTAAAGTAACGGCAAATGTGACTGATAAAAAGCAAATCAAAGCCTTTGATTTGCACAAACGTCAAGTGCAATCCAGTATTTGGAAAAGATTCTGAGAAAGCAACTGGAAAATATGAAAAAGATCAATTATGTACGAATAATTCATATTACTGTATATGAAATTATTAATAAAAACATTGACCCATTTGTTATTCCCTTTTATAGTTCCACATTTTTTCTTAGCACATTTAACAGTTTTATTAATTCCTCTCTACATGAAATCATTCTTTTATCCTTTTACAGTTTTTTTTTTTCACTCTTCTCTCATTATGTGGCAGCCTGTGTAGCAACTTTAAAGCCAGTTACAGTAGTTCTTGCAGGAGTTACGTAAATTACAGTCGTTCTGTTTGGTGTAATGTTTAAAAAGAAAAAGAAAAAAGAAAATGACATGTTGGCTTTAAAGCAACACTGCATGACTTACCAACCTTAAAAATATGTGCTTCTGACTCATTTTGATGGTACACTGACATTCATTATGCAAATTCCTGGAGCTGTTGTTACCCTGCAGCGTCATGGGGCTGAGGAACCACACTTCACAACTTTTTGCTCACTCAGAGCATCACATGGCAGCAACTGTATATAAAACCAATGGCTGTTTTAAAAGCGCATCATGACTGATTCAGCAAAGAAACCCCCAAAACTACATCACTGGAGAAAGTGAGAGAAAAAGAGAAAGTATTACTGCAGTAATCAACATTGGATTGTTTTTTTTTGGCTGGAGAGAGGATCAACAAGAGGCACGATGCAAGACAGGATGCTTTGTTAGGGGGCGCCAAAGTGCAAAAATCTCTCAAAGTTCAGTAGTGTCGCTTTAAGAAAAAGATTATTTGGATATCGAAAATAGTTTAATTTCCAGCTTTGTATTTTGTCACTGCTTCAAAAAAGATTTAGAAGATTTGGTTTGCATTCATTTGCCCTGGCTCCTGAGAAAAGACACTTGTATGAATGTTTTATTCAGTAGTAGCTTTAAAGTGAGAGTTGGAAAAAAAATCAAAATACTTTATCAAATCCATAATTGGCTCCCCAGTTTGCTCCCCCAGTCTGGGAACGTTTCTGTAGTGCAAAGGCAAGTGAACTTCAGACTTTTCTTGGAGACTGAGATCAGTCCAGATCTCAAGTGGAGCAGACTGGAGTTTAGATCCCTCTGCGATTAATTCATTAAATGAGGTGGATCACACAACTGTGATGGCAAACTCAGGCCTGGACATGTGGTAGTGAGATTTCCCTCTGTGGCTTCACTTATAGTTGAAGGCATGCACACACATTTCATGATCTTCACATGTATACTTTGCTCTCTGCACAGGTTCCCCTCTTACAAGCTTCAAAGAGGAACAAAAATAGGCTTAAATAAGGATGTAGACGTGAGATATAGGATATAAAAAGACTAAAAGTTTCCCTTTGGCCTCAGTTTGACCCGTCTCTCGTTTTTATAAGTACCATAAAGCTCAAATCACTGTGCTTGCTGTACCACATGCTATTTAGAAAAAAATATTACTCAATAAAGAAAAAGGCAGACACGTTCTGTCTTTGTTCAGCCATCTCCCGGCCTCTCCTTGTCCACAACATCACGTGTTGCCAGTAGAGATGCCAGGCTTTCATGTCATCCTTTGTGTCTAGTCATGCTGAAGCTGTCGCGTAACCACAGACTGTTCCCAGCGGGCGGCTTAAATGACACTCTGAAAATAACCTCGTAATAAAATCCCACAGCATAAATTAGGCCTTCCCTAGACCTAGTCATTTTACGTCAAAACCAGGAGCTCAGCCCTGCTTTGTATTAAAAACACAGTTCTGTTAAAGACAGTGGGTTTTGCTGTTAGATCATTCTAACATCGCTTTATTTCTGGGATCTCAGACAGAGAAGTCACGACAAAAACAAAACATATTCATCATTTTGACAGCTATTGTAATTGTGGAATGATTTGTGGTGTCGTTTTTGAGCATGCTTAAGTCTTATGTGCTCGTCAGTGGTTTTTCATATTTATATTTATAGGACAGCCAACTGTTCTCTAAAGCATATTTCTGATCTCTTTCCCTCTCTGTTTATCTTCTATTTCGCTAGCATGTAGATCAAGTTTGGGAGACCTTGTCAGATGTACTGTTATGTTATGCTGTCTTTTTTTTTTTCTTCTTTATCATAAGTAATATTGTGTATTGTTTAGTTGGGCATTGTTCGTCAGTTCACGGTCATATCACCGACATTGTCTGTACTGTCAGGTTTAGTCAGCTATTTTTTAGTTACTCCTGTTTTAAGTTAGAAACCAGTCTGTATTATTTGTCTTGCAGGCTTGAATTTGTGACATTGTAGATATAGTCCTGCCAGAAGTGATTCCTCATCTTTCTGTAGAAATCTACATAGTTTTATATCTACGACTGATACAGCCTGTATTATCAGTACAGTATTCCATATTTCATCATTATAATTAATATAATAATTTGATAACACCCTTAAAGGATTACTATTTTTTTCAACTTAGACTTTATTTCTTGGAGTTTAAATGTGCATTTATTCACTGGTAAAGTTTCTGTATCACTTTGACTCCTTTGGGCGATATTTCATTGAGTCACCCTCCGGCATACATCCATATAACGGGAGAGACGGGGCAGCCTTTCTATAAGGCATTATCTGCAGCAAAACATTTCACTAATACTTTAAGTAGAATTAATGAACGAACGAGTACTATTGTCCTGTGAGTTCAGAGTTTTGCGTATTACGATTTTATTTATTTATTTTTGTTCTTGTGGTAGCTCACTGATCTTGTCAGGGTCACTTCGGCAGGGCGCAGTAGGGGGCCCACGTGCGGCCTGTCGAGTGTGGAGAAAGCCCAAAATAACTAACAAGCTAAATCTAAACTCTCAGGACAAAACTATTCGTTCATTTGTTCATTCTGGTGAAATGAATGAGTTTTGCTGTAGATTATGCCTTATATACAGTAAAGGCTGCCCCATCTCTCCTGTTATATATACGCCGAAGGGCGACTCAACAAAATATCTTCCAAAGGTCAAAGTGCTATAGAAATTTTGTGGGTGAGTAAATGTGTGTATTAACTCCTAGAAATAAGGTCCAGGTTGTAAAAAAGCAAAAAGTTATCCTTTAAATTGATGTGAATCCACAAGCCATTGGGTTGCAGCATTTTAAAGCTTTTCCTACTTTATTGGCTATTTTGTTCCGGGCTGGTTCATATTTACATGTTCACTTTTTTCTTGAGCTCATCTTCACAGAAGAGTTTTTTTTTATTTCTTTGTACAAATTGAATACTTAAATGTAATATTTACCATTTTTGAGAAATGGGCAGATATCTTGGATAAGCAGCTGCGCCTCGTTGCCCCGAGGTCCAGGCTGAGACTATGAAGGGACAGCGTTTTCTGTTGTCGCCCCCGAACTGTGGAACAGCCTCTCCACATTAAGTCCTCTCCCACAGTTAACATTTCTAAATCTCGTTTAAAGAGACATTTTTCTCTCTTGCTTTAAACCTTGACTAAGTTTTGGCATTTTGCGTTGGATTTCTGTTTTATTCAACCCTGGTTTTAGTGTTTTTTATTTCTTCTATTTCAACTTTACTTTAATCTCTTCTTCTTCTCTCGGTTGTACAGTACTTTGGTCAACATTTGTTGTCTTTAAGTGTGCTTATGAGTAAAGTTGACTTGACTTTACTAAATTATGCCACCACTAATTAGTAAGCAGCTAAAAAAACTTAGCGTGAACCGGGTTAAGCTGCCATTTAACCTGGCAACTAACGAGCCCCCTCCAGGTTTAGAAAAAAAGGTCTAAACTATACTTAAATATAAAACTAAATAGTTGTTTTAAACTTAAAAAAAAAGAACTCTAGCAGATTAAGGTGTTTGATTTGGAGCCATTTTTCCAGCTGTTATGTTAAGCTAACCAGCTCTGGGCTCTTATTTGTAAAGTTCATTGACTCATTCAGCATTTTTAAGCATATGATTCTTTAAATCTTTCAACATTCATTTAAATATGCTGCAAAACAGCAGCCCAATAATATGTAACTTAACACTGCAGATGAAACCTCTCAAATAAGGAACTTACCATTTTAATAACCTAACATCCCTGGTTCAATCTATCAGCTGATTAGCGGTGTAGCACACATCCCTTTGACCCTTATTTCATAAGGGAACATCATTGTTGTTTTGTTTTTATCCTTCTTGTTCTCCCTTCTTCATCCTCTCCTTGCCCTGCATTGTGTTCTATAATACAAATGAATGTGAGGCAAAATTTGGCTGCAACTCTAGAGGCCATCTGGTGCTGTTTTTGTGTCTGCGTGTGTGTGTGTGTGTTGTATTTTTGGATGTTGATGGCAAAATAGCATGAACCTCTCTTACTGTAAACAGAGCTGTACTGCACATGATGCTCTGGGTGGTATTTACAATGCTATGCAATGCTGGAAGAGGTCTTATTGATCTTTTTTTATATATAGACTGACTTTAAGTATGTAAGTTGCAGCCTGTGAAAGGCCAGACTTAGATGTGACATTTCCTTTCAGACTGAATCAGCGTGCTTTTGCTCCTGTTTCCAAGCTTCAGCAACCAGTGAAAAGGAATGCACACACTGTTTTTTCTCCATGTCAAGAAGAAAATGGTGTTCTTAAAGAAAAAAGGTTGACAAGGTCTTAGTCATAAAGCAGTTAGTTACATTTCTTACATTTTTCTAAATAAAAATGCACTTGGCCTTTTAAAAAGCCTTGTATTGATAAGTACCAAAAGAGATCTGAAGGCTCTTCCACATCAACATGTACAATACTGCTTGTCTCTTTATTTATTTACTGGACACGATTGCTTCAGAGAAACAGCTCAAACTTTTCAATTTGAACCTTCACTGCTGTTTGCAGCCTGCAAAATCATCTGCTTTTTTAACTGGATCTGTATCAACAAAATCTATATCTTAGGCTGTTTTGGCTGTCTTCAAATATATATGCAAATGTGAATCAAAAGATGCTCCCTACTGTGAGATGTCTAGGGATGTTATTTATCTTTGACTTGGAAATTCAACACTATAGACAGCAGCTCAGAAAAACGATTGGATGGTATTAAAAGGAACATAACCAAACATGTTTTCCTCCCTGGCTTTTACTGTGTTCCTTAATCTTTGAACCTGCATTTGAAGATCTCTCTCTTTTTTCTTTTCCTTTCCACATTCACTTCTAAGAACTTGTAATAAAACAATACAAAATTTAACTCCATGTTTCTCTATAAAATTGTAATTGAAGTCATTTAAAGATTTCCCCGCAAAGACTCGTTACAGAAACCCATTTTTACTGATTCCCTCCTCTCTGCTGCAGATGGAGCATCGGCATCGCAAAAAGGAGACCCCTGCGCCTGCAAGTACACATCATTTGTTTGTGCATGTAAAAAGTTTGATGAGTGCCAATCTGGGGGAGGAATTGGAGGTCTTCTTTCACATTTATGATGGACGAGAGAACCGGCCACTCAGGTAAGACCTTCAGAAAAAGACAGAGTATCGATGTGTGTTGTTTACTTGTATTTTTTCCAAATTAATGCAAATGTGTGCATTCCCATGCTACAACCTTTTGTTTGTGCAAATAAGGAGGACTCGTGTTGTTAATTACTGCCTCTCTGATGTCAAGCAGGCTGTTCTACTTATATTCACATCAATGTATTGTATAAAACAAGTTGTTCAAGTGCACTTGTGTACTGTACATAAAAGTGGGCAAGGCCAGACTATTTTCTGTCTGTGCTGTCCACATGAAAAAGCTTGTGTCTAAGTGTGTCTGTTCATGTATCTTAAATGCACATTCACACACCAAATAAAACACCACATCTTCTTGATGGGGTGTCACCCAAATAGGAGACTGTGTTTAAGTTCCCTGGTTTCACAGTTCAAAGGGAAAAAAAATTCCATTTCATGTCACAAACACGAGGCTTCGTCAGGAAAAAGAAGATGAGTGGGTTGAAAAATGAGCACAGTAACACTGAATTCCCTTTGATAGTCGTGCTTTAGTGACAGTTTTCTTTGCCCCGCAGTATCACATCACAGTAATAATTGTGTCATAGATAGGATCTATTGTTTATTAATTGATGCAACATATAGTGACCCTGTTCAGATTCAGTTCTGATCAAATTGATTATTCATCAAGAATGCTGACAAGTGTCTTTAAATCTTGTCAGGGAATTGGATAGGATTGTCATCACTATTTTGTAAATAATTCAGAAGTCATCAGGCCTAATTTCTTTATATATTGTGAGAAAATCAGGGAATAAGTGCAGCTATTTTTTAAAACAAATTGGATATGTCCACTTTATGATTTAACACAGCTTGAGCTCATTTAGACGAGCTTCCCTGTAATTTTGTTTAATAGTCTTCAGGAATGGCTCTTCAAGCATCTTTAAGGTTTTTTCCAAAGCTCTTCTTTGGCTGTTGTTGCCTTTTGTGTCATGCTATGTCAACAAGATTTCACCACCTCAATAAAGTTGCGGTCCGGGTTTTTGAGAGGATTCATCGACTTGTCACTGATATCAGTCCAGTTCTTGTGCCTTGTATCATACCTCAGCCTTTTTTCTCCCCTGTTTCCCTCTCTAAAGAAGGACTTAAAGCTAGGGTTGGCAATGTTGGAAAAACGGTTCGAGCAAGCGACATTTAAAAAAAAAACAAAAACATACTACCTGAAACCACACCTTGAAAGCGCAAGGACGTGTGTGCCGATGTTTTACAAGCAGGTTAACCGATAACAGCCGAGTGGATAATTTGTTAGCTTGCTAGTAAACGGTTGAAGAACCACGTTTCTAAAAGCCTTATCACTCACCTCCAACTCCTTCTGCAGAGTAAAAAGTCCACACTGCAAACATCAACACCTCCAAGACTTGATCCTTATCTGTTGTTTTGTTTGCTTTTTTTGGAGCAGTAGCAGTCAGTTAGCTATATTTGCTTACAGTGAGCGGTGTGGTGCACATGAGGGCGGTGAGAGGGGAGGGGCAGAGACAGACATAAAAGCATCGATTTGTTCTTTCTATATGCTGCGAATGACCAATTCCTGCCTTTGGGTACGGATGGCAGGGGTTGGTCAGAGTTTTTACAGACCTGCAGCTCTCACAGAGGTCTGACTTTTTTCCCTCCTTTTTATGAATACATGATGTATTGACTACTGTCAGGATGGAAGGACCATTTCACCAAGTATAACAAAAAGTGTTTTTGAACAGGATTACCAACTCTGGCTTTAATGGTCGTTTTTGGTAAGGCCATGTCTACACTAAGCGGTCAATGTTAAACAGGGACGTTTAGCTCCCCGTATTCATACAGTCGTTTATGAATTGTTTCAGGATTGACGCGAGCAAAATACTGACAATCCAGTTGCACATAATGAACACACGCCACATTGCATGCATAATACATTGGCATGTAAACAGGAAGTTCATTTCGCATGCTACTCGAGCGAGTGAGATAATGGTCGTGCAGAGAAAACAATATTTTTCTGTTTGGACTAATGATGGAGTGGCGTTGTTGCTAAGAATAACAAATGACTGTAAAATTTCTATGGCCAGACAAAATGTCGACTGGGAGGTAAGTTGTTTAGGCTCTTTCCTGTGGCACACTTTGCCATCAGTCTGCGGGAGGTTTTGTTGTCATCATTTCCTTTCATTGAGCAGTGAAGTTATCCATACTATGCTTCTTGTCCATTGGCTTGGCATTTACATGCCCCCCCCTTGCCCGGCTACAAAAATGTGCATTAAATGTGGACAATAGGGGGTATCGGCTAAATGCGTGCATGTTTAAGCACCTACATGACCTAGTGTAGACATGGCCTAAGAGCAGGTTCAGATAGTCCAGACCAGAGTCCAGACCAAACATGGAGAGTCAGCATAGACTTTTCTGCTCTTAATCATTTTAATTTATTTAGATATTTTAAATAAAGATTTTTGCATTCTTTTATGCATTATTTAATGCCTCTTCTTGCCAATCTGTGATGCCTTCAATGTGTTATGTAAAGCACTTTGAAATGTCTTGTACATATGTGCTATACAAGCAAACTTACGATGCCTTCATTTGCTGGACCAACCTACAATAACAGTCGGCTGTAGCTCACAAGTTTTTGAAATTAGAACAAATTTGTTTGAGGTGGACTATAGTAATAGAGTATCTCAAGATAATGTTTAGAGTTATGTCTTTGCTAAGTTATGTTATTTGTAGGCACAACAATGATTCATCCCTTGAGTAAGGTGCCTTGTCATTCTTTAGTTATCTGTTGGTCAGTGTTAAGTGGCTAAATAAAGAAGAAAACAAACAAAAAAGATATTCCTCTGAAAATGGTCAGACACAGTTACTGGATAATGTTTTCATATTGCACTATTATTTGATAGAGATTTAAAGCAACAGTGCCATCATTCCAAAGGTATTTATATTCATATGGAAAATGTGTCGGCTTTTAAAAATTTTTTTAAAAATTAAACCCATCCTTTACTATGACTCCAAAAATGTTCAAAAAGACCTTGTAATGACGGATATATACCCATTTCATTATGGGTATGCAAGTTCTGAGGAGAGCACGGAGTTCAAAGGGTTAATAAACAGTAGCAAATATCCCAACAAAAAAAACCCCCAAAAAACCAAACAAGTAAAAAAAACCCTCTAAAGATCTTCCGAAATCATATAGATCTAATGCTATAGACAACTTATAGACAATAAAAATTAATTCTTGCTCCTTGGAAACAAAATATTTTGTGGGTACCGTTGGACTCAAGAAACATAGTTCTCCTTTTGCAGGATATTATTGTCTCATATACCATAGAGCGGCTAATAATTCACTCACGATTTAACTAGAAATGGATTTGAATGTTCAATCTTGTCATCTTTTATCACTTACATAAAGAATCCTGCTTTAAGATTTCTTTCCTTCTGCACTTTGTTATAAAGTGGGTAATTACTGTCCAGTTCTGCCATATTATGTTCCATTTAAATAACTTTCTTTTTCCACATTGTCATTATGTTTCTCCCTTTTTGTTACGTATCTGCCTATCTCTTTCCCTCCCTCTCTCTCCATCTTGTTACTTTAAAACTTCGAGTACCTTAGCTGTGTATGGTTAATTAGAGTCCTTGATCCTTTTTCTGCTGTTACAGTGCAACGCTGTGCTGTCTGCAACAGAACCAAGTCTGCTCTAGTTACGCTGAAACATGTCATTAAACAGCAGCTTCAGAAATTTAGCCAATAAACACACACTAATCAAAAATATATACACACAGCTTAATTTTTTCTCTTTCAGCAATTTGTGGAGTAAAGTCAATCGAGGGATTTAAAAATTAGGCTTTAAATTTTCAGTGTACTTGCATCAGTTGTCTTGTTGGAATATCTCACTGTGGCAGCTCGCCAATGTTGTCTCTCACTGTCTGGTCCCATACACAAACATGAACTCATACACACACCCATTTACACATCGTGCCTGGCAGAAAGCCATGCCGCTGCTCCATTCTGTGCTGGTGCGTTTTCTGGATGTGTGTGAGTGTGTGCGAGACCAGATGGGGGTCTGACCCGTCGTCTCTGTACCATGCCAACACGAGCAGCCTCTGTGCACCACGGCAGCTCCTTTGTGTTCAGCACAGACTCCTTGTCAGGCTCTTCAGCAGGACATGCAACCACACACACAGTTCCCCCCCCCCCCCCCCCCCCCCCACCCCCCCCCCCCCCCCCCCCCCCCCCCCCCCCCCCCCCCACCCCAACCCCCCCCCCCCCCCCCCCCCCCACCCCCCGGACAGCCCCCCCCCCCCCCCCCCCCCCCCCCGCCCCCCCCCCCCCCCCCCCCCCCCCCCCCCCCCCACCCCCCCCCCCCCCCCCCCCCCCCCCCCCCCCCCCCCCCCCCCCCCCCCCCCCCCCCCACCCAACAACCCCCCCCCCCCCCCCCCCCCCCCCCCCCCCCCCCCCCCCCCCCCCCCCCCCCCCCCCCCCCCCCCCCCCCCCCCCCCCTTCTGCTGCACCTCTCTCTCACACTGATCATGCTGCTTTTAATTACTCTGGAGGTTTTAATGCCATTCCAGAGCAAACATGCACCACACATTTCACACTCCCTAAAAGGGCCCTGTGTAGCTTTTAGGATTTGTGAATGTGTTCTGATGGTGTCTCTGTTTCTTTACCTGATAGCTTTAGTGTTATCTGAAGAGTCCTTTCTATGTAGACCTAAGGGCTGGATGCAGGGTTAGTGCAGGGGGGGGGGTTGTTGGAAAGCGGCAGCAGTTAATTTTTCCAACATTTTACATGTCAGTTCCTCATCATCCCAACGCCCCTCATCACTCAAGCTTACGGTTCCTAATGCAATCATTGATTTCAGGATGGGGAATAGCAAGTGCCGTGAGGGCCCAGAGGGGAGGGAAATCGCCCATTCATGTTATGCTAATGCAAGCAGTGATAGAGGCAGATAAGGTCCCACTGGGGGCGTTGGTCCCCTTAGCTCTGGTGATCAACACGCTGCAGCTGTGAGGCGGAAGAGTCGGCGGTAAGGGAGGGCACGTTAAAGAAGGAGAGACTTGTGCGTCTGTGTTTGCAAGAGCGGCTGTTAATTGGCAGTTGGGGTTTCAACAATAGAGCGCTAATTAGGGTTTGAGAAAGCGTGCGCAAAAGTCTCGTGTCTAATGCAGAGGAATCTGTTTCCATATGGTCGGATAAATGGCGTGGAAAGTAAGAGGAACCAGCTAATGAGGAACAACGGCCTGTAAATCAAATTGGCCCTCAGCTAGTTCATACCAATACAGCTGATAAAAGAAAAGCTTTACTGAAGGAATAAATGTATAAAAAATCATAAGCATTTGTATAATTAATAATCAGAAGCTTAGTTAATTCAGATATGGGCACCCACTGCCCTAGATATATAAAATATTGGATTACAGTGCAAGCAGCAGCCTCTTATTTATATCACCTAACTATAAAGCTTAGATCAGGAGGTTTTGATTATAAAATAGTCTTATTCAGCATTAAGTAAAGTTATTGGATGTGTCAGAGTGTATTCTATTCTTGTGTGAAGGGGCCTACTGTAGCTCTCACAGCTAGCAGAGCCAGCGACTTGGCTCATTGTCAGGCGCTGGTGCATTACAAGGTTTTCTCTCTGCCTATCTGTAGACTGTGAAAGTCACCTAACTGGATTAGTCCTCAGTTCGCCAGCCAGCATGACAGTGGCCCAGCAGGCTGCTTCTGCCGCTTCGCTTAGAACATGCAATACAGAGAGAGAAAGGATGAAGTACAAAGAGAATGGAAAGGCGATCTGACGCCGTCCTTTCTGTATTTTGGGGTGAAATCGACTTTAAAATGGGGTCGGGGGGGACTTTTGAAGTCATATATAAGCATTCTACTGTACCAAAAGCACAGAAGCCTCTGTTCTATTCTCAGTTTGAAGAAGTCTGGAGTTGTCCTGATCTGGCCACTATCCAAAAATGATTATTGGGGGAGAACAAATTTGATCAGAGAAGTAATCCAAGAAGACTTGTCACTGTGAATAAGATTTAGAGCTCTGTTAAGTTGATGGATTCTTGACTGTCAGTATGTTTTTCCAATCCTCAGCCTTCATGAAAGTGCACGGCAATCTGCCAAAAGTTTGCTTAGAGTTCTTTGAACTGCTTTCAATGAGCAAAACTCTCTGATTTGATTAAAAAAAAAGGGTTTGGCAAGTTCTGCTGCCAAACATGGTGATGGCATCATCATGTTGAGGGGTTTTACCCCCAAAGAGTCTTCAAATCAGTACAGTATTATCAGTTTTAAACATCACTTACTGGTTTTGTTTTTATTTTTCTCCTTGGACTTTACAGTTCTGAGAAAGTTTTGGATTTGAACCCATCTCTGTTTTTGTCAGTCGTGCATAAAAGTTGCCAGATTTCCGACTTTTCTTACATTTTTATTCATCCATGGAGAAGTCACATGCGAATGCACTTGTCAGACAGTTTACAGAAAACTGTGTTGGGGATTTGGTGCGAGCTCCACACATCTTTCCCTTTCTCTTTGTCACTGCTCCCTCTCTGCCCGTCTCCTGCTTCATATTCCGTTTCAAGATATCAGACAGCTTAAGTGCGCAGTTTGAACTTTGAAGTGACTCCTCCACTGCCCACTGTTAAGCACTTGACATTTCTGACATTTTTTCTAATCTTTATTCAGTTCCTGTGGGTTGGACGCAGTTGTTTACTTTTGTATGACACTCAGCCATCATTCCTGACCTCATTCATGTCCATGTGTCGCTCCCCCCCTTCCCTCTCTCTTCCCTTGTACAGTGAAAGGTTCTTTGTCAGGCTGAATAAGAGCGGGTTGCCTAAGTCCCCAGAAAAGACTGAGAGACAATGCACGCTATTTGTGGTGAGTAGTGAACATGACTGTGTGTTTAAAGAAGATTGACAAGGAGTTATTTAAAGCTTTGAAAACTGGCTAAACACATACACTGTAAACTAAAAGCTGCATCAGTACACTTGTTTGCTCACAATGATTGGATTGGATGTTGTCCCTGTGTTGTGTCAGGATCTGGGAAGCAGTGATCTCCGAAAAGATGTCTACATTGTCGTTCACATCATCAGAATAGGTAGGGGTTGGCTTGCTTCCTGTTCTTTCCTTTGATCACTGCAAGTTTTGAACTCTCCAGAGCTTTATTAACTGAGCTGCGCTCATCATGGGTACCACTTGGTGTGTCTGGATGTGCGCAGGGAGGATGGGAGCAGGGGAGAAGAAGAACCTGTGCAGTGTGCAGTACAGGAGGCCGTTCGGCTGTGCTGTTGTCAGCATTGCTGATCTTCTCACTGCTGACTCCAAGGATGACCACCTGCTCAAGGTTTATGCGTAAGTACTTGTTAAGAATCATTAATTCACTGAATCCCTTCTTAAAAGTACTGAATCAGGATGGTTTACGCTGGCTCACCAAGTCACAGCATAAATGTCTGCAAAGCCTCAAATATGACAATGAGAGGGCAGTTTTACAGAATGTTATTGTCAGTACAAATATTCCCTGTTCCAAATAGTCTTCTGTTCCCTGAAAGGTGGTGAAAAAAGCTATTGTTGACACAGTGGGTTGACCTAAATCGTAAATGGATCATACTGACTGGCCAAACAGGGAAATAGGGACTGAACAAAGAAAAAAAAAGTGTAGCTACTGTGTTTGATGCCAACATCAGGCAGACTTTAGTAGAATTTGTGTTTAAGATTTGAGTCAAATGAGTTAGAAAGAGATTATATTTGGAATAAAGCTTAGTGTTTACTGTGTGTAACATGATAGCCTGAGACTTAAACCATGCAAACTCTGAACTTTGCTTTGAAAACATCAGATATGGAAAAGCAAAGCTTCGCTACAAGTGGGAATATAGTTTCAGAGAATGATAGCAATTCAATTTCCAGAGAGGAGGGGTCTGATGTAAACATGTATTGTCATGTAACAGAAGATGTAGGATAATTCAGCTTTGGTTTAGATATCTCTGCCTTTGCTGCATCAGTAAAGACTCATTTTTAACTCATCCATCACTATTGTTTTATCAAAGCAAAGCAAACTGTAACCTGTAAATCTGCTGTCTTTTGTCTTTCTGAAGGTGCAATACAGAGAACGAGTGGTACCAAATACACGAGAACATCATCAAGAAGGCCAATTCTAGATACAACTTGTCTGGATCCAACACTGGTAATTACCCCATCATCTTCTGTTCTTTTTGTCTCTTCTTCTCATATGTACCCTCTAAACTTGTCTTTTAGACATTAGACATAATATTATTGTGCATTGTGGGCTCACTACATTCATGAGGTGTTTCAATTTCTCTCAAGACGAATGCATCATGGTTTCATGTAGCAGGTAAAATCTGCGATTGCATATGCGTTCATAGTTTGTATATTAATAGCAGCAGCTGCATGATATTGAACAACCACATCGGCAGTCTCCCCGGCAACGGCTTGGTGGAGAATCAGAACATTCAGTTCCTCAAACGTCAAATTAAAATGTCATGTCACAAAAAGGTTTTCGCTGCAATAACATCCACATTGCTTTGCACTTACAGTAATAAAGAAGATACACAACAGAAATGGGTTTGATGCCTGTGCAATCAGTCAAATGTCAAATTATGAGGAAACTGTTTTTCCACAGGACCCTTGGCATATTTTGTCATATATCTATATCTATATTTATTTATCTATCTATCTATCTATCTATCTATCTATCTATCTATCTATCTATCTATCTATCTATCTATCTATCTATCTATCTATCTATCTATCTATCTATCTATCTATCTATCATCTATCTATCTATCTATCTATCTATCTATCTATCTACTATCTACTATCTATCTATCTATCTATCATCTATCTATCTATCTATCTATCTATCTATCTATCTATCTATCTCTATCTATCTATCTCATGGAAAAAATGATGAGACAACCCTTGTTTTCTCATATTAATTGGTCATTTTAATGCCTGGTACTACAAAAAGTACATTTGTCTGGACAAATATAATAACAACAAAAATAGCTCAGAAGAGTTTAATTTAAGAACTGATATCTAGTCATTTTACATGCTTTTCTTGATAAGTGATTTTGGTCATTAAAGGTAGAGTCCAGAGTCCCCCCACCGTTTCTGTTTGCAAACAACAGTATTCAGTATAAATATATCATAGAGAAAGCTTGGAGAGCAAAAGTGATTCAAAATGTGCACAAAATCACTTAAGCCCCTCTTAGACTTGTGCTGGGATATGGTAATATTGTGGACTCTGTCCTGTAAAACGCCTGCATTCATACATGCGTTCTGGTCTTTTACCTCGGAGATGTAGTAAACATGTACCGCCAGGTCTCCATGTCATAAGAGCGTAAATGTTGCGACACATCATTTTGACTGAACGCACAAGAAAAGTTCAGAGTTGAAGGGAGAGCGGGGTTGTGCTGACTTTTCCGCAACATTTCCTCATGTCTGAAAGCGTCCGGGACGCGATAAGTCCGCAAGGAAGCTGCATGTTTGAAAAGATGAGCCTGTTTAAAGAGCGGATGGACTTTACCGCTCATGTTCCGCAAGTCTGAAAGCGGCTTTGCTGTCATGAATTTTATAAAACTTTATAACAGCAACAAGATTTTGACTCAGCTTGTCTTTGCAAATATGCCACTGAGATGGCGTGCGAGGAGCGTGAACTCTGTCTGATTTTTCATTTACATTGAGAGGAAAAAACACGAAATACAAATTTCTCCCAGTTGACTCCTCCTCACCAGAAGTGCACAAAATCATGAAAACTTTCTAAAGAAGACAAAAGTAAAAACTTTGACATTAATATGCTGCCTGATTTAATTAAGAGCTGAAAGATGATGTCACATGTCCTGTCATGAAGTTTAAACTCTAAAAGCTAAATGAAGCCTATAGCATTAAAGGTTTATTACACTTCTTTTAAGCATTGTAAAATCTGACCTTGGAGTGAACTTGCTGGAACGTTATAGTTTAGTTTTGCACACACTGCTTCTCTATTTTAGCAGATTTTTTCAGGAAACAAACCTGTTAATAAACCTGATAATAAAATATAAAATGGGTTCCTCCTTTTTCAAATGAAAGTATAAAGGTTCCCAATTTGGTGGTTATATTTTTATGTGCTGTGTAATTTTCCTTTACAAGTAATACATTATAATCTTTCTCAAGGTTTTTGACAGTTCAGAAGAGGAAATAATTTTTTACATCCACTTGAAAGCACTGCAGCTGTTGAGAAGTGATTAATTTATTAACTATTTTACATAATAAAGTTATTGCAGTCACTTGTGTTGTGTGCTGCTGATGCAGTTGAATAATACCAGCATGGTTTTCAACACAAACTGTAAAATGAATGACCCTCTTATTACAACCTTTGAATTCACTGACGGAGGCGTAACAAGGGAGCATACAGGAAAATGAGAAAGCATTTGTTTAACAGTACGGTGCATTTGATGCATTTAGAGAAAATGTAAAGTCAGTTGTTAAGATTACTTTAAAGCTTATTTATATGACTTGTGATCCAAAAAGGGTGCTACAAACTTCCTGCAAGCAATATTCATATTGTATGTTACCCCAGTTCACTTACACAGGCTACATGAGAAAGCAATATATTCTGATCTTTTAAGCATAATTGAGTGCTATTAGGATGGAAGCTGGGGAATTGAGAAGGGTGATTACATGAATGTCAAGAACTCCTGCCGCTGATCTTCTGAGTCAGCTCCTCTTTCCACCTGGCCTCACAGGACCAATAATTACTTGAGGACAAGTCATGCAAGCCTGGCATGGTAGATTATCAGGAACAAGCACGAGTGTACCAAAGGAAACAGAGCCATTAAACGGGATCTGCGTTCTCTGAACAGCAACTTTTTACGCCACAGTGGTTCATAACAGAAAGCCTTGAGTGGTGGAGTTCCCATAGAATGGGTGGAGATGGAAAGAGCTACACATTTTTTATGATAAGCATGACAAAGGCATGAATTAATTTCAGATAAAGCTAGGGGATTTGCAGTAAAATAGGAATATTAAGCAGAATAACTTCTTTTCTCACAGCTTCCCTCTACTGCTTTCTTATCTCTTATTAAAACTCCGAGAAAATCTTAATCGGGTTGCTGTTGGATATCAGCTTTATTTGCCACTCACTTCTGCTTCTGCTGACTGGTCATATCACCACAGATAACACACAGACCTGCAGGATCAGATTAGTAACAGATCATGTGTACAGATAATGCTCCGGATTGTTGCTGTTAAAATACCTACAGTAAATGCATGGCAGTTGAAAGCTCAGATACCGACTGTCCGTCTCCAGTTGGCAGCGTTTGATGCTTGTTGGCTAACAGTCATCTTTAAGATTCTGCAATCAAAGGCAATTATTCACACTCCTCATTAAAAGCGGCATCACTGGTAAAAGACAGCAGGCTGCAAGTATTTCTCAAAATGCTTCCATCATTTAAGCTTTCCTCGGGCATTCAGTTGATAGCTTTGTGCACACTGGCTCAGTGCAAATGTACCGGCTTACACATAATAAACCCATAAGTGAATTATTGGAAGGAGTTTACTCCCATCTTTGGCTGCACTGTGCAGTTTATCACAAACACTTGGATGTTAGGCAATTGAGTAGCTGTCAGCTGAAACATTGATCCAGCCGGGTGCCTGATTTGCTCCGCTGCAAGCTCTTTCAAAGTGGATTAGAGGAGGGCTGCGGGTCTATGGTCACAATATGCTGGCACACATAATTCAAATGGGCTTGTATAGAAATTTCTTTACATCACTTAACTGAATTTGACATTGATCTACTGTACTAGAGATGAAAGAAACTGTTTCCCCCTCCCATAGAAAAGCAGATAAGATAATAAGCTCTGGATATTACGTTTCAGTCATTAGAAGCAGATATGATGAAGTAATTATGGATTTATAAGCTTTAACAGTTTTGCTTCCCATTTATTGAGCTGTTTAATGTCAATATCTTTAAACGCATAAAGACATATATTTCGCCAAACATGCAGCAACAAGTTTGAAGAAAAGCGGAACATTCAAGGAAACATGGTTAAATCTAAATTCAGACCTCACCCTAATTTCTTTTCTTAAATCTCCATGTCTGTATTTTTCCCCCCCCCCCAGCTCATTTTCCATTCAGAGGATGTACAAGTAACATCGTTGGCAACGTTTTTTTAGCGGGTACATGCTCATCTTTGAAGTCAATTCCTCCCAAAAGGCAATTATACTGCTGGAGTGCCACATTACAGAATAGATAACACTCAAGCTACGAACCAAACTGTGACAGAAATGCAAACAAGAGGATGTTGAACAGATGTGATGGCAGAGCTTGCTTTTTTCACATTTTTTAATATTCCTAATTTTGTGTATGTGTGTCATCATTGCAAAATTTGTTCCTGGTGACAACTGCTGTAATGGGAACTCTTAGATTGGTGTTGCTAGCTTTAGCAGGTTGTTGGGTCTACATGTATGTGAACATTGAACTGTTATTTTACCTGCTTGTAAAATATATTTTCAGGTTTCAGTTATATAGTAAATATGGCCTGAAAGTCCAGACTATCTGCTCTCATTTAAACATGATTGCTTGCAAAGCCGAGGAATAGACTTGAGAATTATAGCTCCTTCATAGGTAGAGCTCTTTTTTAATGTTTACCACCATGGTTTTAGTCAGAGAACTAATTTCCTCACAGCTGGAAAGACCAAACAGGCCTGGGTCTACTTGTGTTTTTCCCTATGGAACACCCTTGCTGGATTTTATGGAGCACTATGCATAATTTAGGGGCCACAGTTTATCATAGTTAGTGTCAGGAGGGCAGCTAAAGTTAAGTGTGCAGTGGAACTGGATAAGGTAATGCCTATTTGTGTGTATCTGTGTACATATTTGTATATGTGCGCACTTTTCCATCCTTGTATAGAGATTTGTATAGAAATTCTTCTTTTAAACCGACCTGGCAGTGAGCCAGAAGTTGTCTAATTCGGATCCAATTAGCAGGGGAGAGACGAATGCACTGCCCTGAAAATACAGAAGAAGCGAGGCAGTGAATGTGGAGTGGTCTTTTGTTCCCATTCTACCCCACTGACAGTCAATTATTTCTTTTACCTGTGCGTTTTAGGGCCATGAGTGCTTTTTTGGGTGACTGAATTCAACAGACAAACACAAAGGGTTGATGAGTGTATGATGATTTCTGTTTACCAGAATCCATAAAGGGGATTTCATAAGAATCTGTCTCTGTATGAGTCAAGTGAGCACCCACCTCCACATGCAGGCGTAGGCAGCACACACTGTTTTGTTTTTGAGTTTTTCTTTTTTTTTTTGAGTTGTGAAGAGGCAGTTTGGGTGGGCTGAGGACAGCAAAGGTTGAGGGTGTTTTTGTCAGCTTGAGCTATATCTCCCAAGCAGAATAGTAATGAAGCTGCTTGTCTAATTGTGGGCCTGCAACAGTTTGTAGCCTGACTGTGTGTGTGAGTTTATGTGTGTTGAAATGCCAAAGGCTGGGTCCACATTCAGGAGCAGACAATGCAAGAAAAGAAGAAGGAGAAAAAAAAAACAAAAAAACAGCCTCAGTTGGATTTAATGGAACTTCCTTTTAATCCCCAGCAAGCCTTTGTGCACCAGGGAACACACGGTTGAAGGACTGTGGTATGTTTTTCAGTTATTTAGAAAGGAGGACTGGTTTATGGTGTCTCTTATTCTTTCTTGTTTCATGTAATTGATATAGGTTGAAAAATTCTGTCAGTGTGGACCATAACACAACCTAACTAATGTTGAGATTGTGGGATAAAGACAGACATCAACTATTATCAAAGTAATTACATTACTTATTTTAAGCAGTCAAACTGAGGTCTTACCTACTGTCATCATAGGATTTTTGCAGGCAAAAATTTAAATTGAAGAGTACATTTGCCATGCACATCGACTCATCTACTCTGCCATTAAAAGGCGGAGACACACCTGACAGACTGCCAACTGTTGCAATCGTCGCCAAAAAATAGCTAATATTTATATATATATATATGTACTGTGTGTGTATATATGATTTATTTATCTGTTTTTCCAGATGTAATGTTGCCACAACACCAGGCGCCGTTAATCTGTGTAATTGTGGCCCCAAAAAACAAAAACCGGAAGCGGTTCTCCATCTGCGAACAGTGCCGACCTCTCCTACATAGCTATATGCTCTCCTCCACCATGCTCATCACCTGCTCCTTCATATCTTCGTCCCTCATGATTAAAGCTAGGGTTGGCAATGTTGGAAAAACGGTTCAAGCAAGCGACAGTTTAAAAAAGCACACTAACCAAAACTACGCCTTCAGGACGCAGGGTCGTGTGCGCCGATGTTTTATGAGCAGGTTAATGAAAACAGCTGAATGGATAGCTTGTTAGCTTGATTGTAAACAGCTGACAAACCACGTTTTTAACAGCTTTAATTCACTCACCTCCAGCCCCTTCTGCAGTGTAAAAAGTCAACATTGCAAACGTCAGCGCCTCCGAGATTTAATCCTTATCTGTTGTTTTGGTTTGGTTTGGTTTGGTTTGGTTTTTTGGCGCAGCAGCAGTTAGCAGTCCGTTAGCTATATTTGTTTACAGTGAGCGGCGCACAAGGGGGTAATATTTACAGAACTGCAGCTCTCACAGAGGTCTGACTTTTTCCTTCCTTTTTATGAATACATGATGTATTGATACTGCCAGGATGGAAGGACCATTTCACCCAGTATAACAAAAAGTGTTTCTGAGCTGGATTACCAACTCTGGCTTTAAAGATGATCGATCCAAAACAATGCCAAACGATTTGAAAATGTGCAATATGTCCGTGCTTTCACTCTAAATCTGGTTTGTTTTCCACCTTCACTTCCGGTCTTCTCGTTTGCTGATTTGCTAGCAAGACTTGGCCCTCCTTCAGTCTGATTGGTCAGCCCTTCGCCGACTGGCCAACAATGACTACACATATCCAATCGGCTGAAAAGGACAGTGATGGCTGCTGACGATGTGGAACACCAAACTGACTAATGTTCCCGACTTCAAAAGACTCCATGACTACAGCTGAAAATCGGCCGGGTGTATTTCTGTCATAAAGTGGCACTACACCACTTTTGCAGATTTTCGCACATTGGTGCCCCTATCTAAAGGGTGATAAGACATCCCGTCTCTTGTCGACGCTCTTTCTACTCAGTAAAAGCCAGTTTTGTGTTGACTTATGTCCCATCTCTTGCTCTGCCACTTTTCCTCCCCTCCTATGCTTCCATGGGGAGCATTCGAAACAACCGTGAAGCAAAACACATCTGTCACATGATGCCAGGAACATAAAGTTAGAAAGTGGAGTTTCTCAACCTCAGGATGCTGCAAAGCAACGGCAGCTTCAACAGTGTGCATGATGAATGTCAGTATAACATCAAACCAAGTCCGCCGCTCAGAGTTTTAAGTTCGGAAACTTGTGTAGTCTTGCTTTAATGCATCTGGTTCTATAATCGCACCAAATCAGAATGTAATCCTAGCAAGTGACTCTCAAACACAAGATCCCTCTCAATACATCCACCGTAAAAATGCACATTTATTACAGAAGCCATTTGACAAACTGCATGTTTCAACGTTTCCCTGTTGGCTTTTATATTTCTTCCTCTATTCTTTGTTGGTTTTGTAGTGATTGGTAAAATAAAGCTTCATAATACTGATGATCAGACATCACATAAGCCTCTTTAGATTACTACTCTAAAGGTGATGATTCTCCAAAAGCCATAAAAGTGACTTATGTAGGCTTTATTGTGATAATTTGTTTGCCAAACATTATCAGAGACACACACAGTATGAGGATAGACCAGGCTGTCTGTCTAATATGCAGTTTACAGGTCATCTTGATGAGTTAAGTCTTTTCTCTCAGCTTCACTACCTCTAACTGCTCTGTGTCTCTGCTGCAGTGAAGCACAGCATATTGCAATCAGGTCTGCAAACAAGTCCTGCCTCCTTGTTGATTCTCAGTAACCGAAACCTCTCACAGCCAATGAGCCATCTCACCACTTGCCTGGAAAAACACATCCACAGAAATAATTATTATCGACGTTGTCTACTCCCCTCCACGCGGTTTTACCATTTATGTACGCTTCTTCTCACTATTAACAGGGACAGGCACACGCACAGAGACATCAAGGAGATATGAAGTCTTTATATGAGCTGGTGCTTTAATTTTAGATTCCTTGACATTTGGAGTTATTGCATAAGAATATTGATTTGAAAAAGCTGCCTTCATGTAGGATTTTCTCCCAATAAAAGGAAAAAAAAAAGGGCTAGAAATGACTCACAGGCTGCTTGAATCTTTTTGTTGTTGTTGGTTTTTTATGTTTGTGTATTTGCTTGCACTCCATACCGTAAACGCTGCTGTTGGCAGAAATAACTGTAGTCGTCTGGTTTGCTTGCCCAAGCAGCTGCAATAAAACTTTAATGCTCCCTAAAACAATATTTTCATTGGATTGGTGAAAGGTTTTACGTCATTTTGTGCTTTTTATTGACTTTATTGAGTGGCTTTGCGAAGGCGTAAGGAAGAAAAAAATCTAGGCCATGTTATATGACATTTCACCTTCTTAATGTTATGATTATCTCATATTTTAGGCCTAGCGGTGGCTCTTCAGCTCCTCCATGGGGACATAGAGCAGCTAAGACGGGAGTACATGGTTCTTTTCACCCGGGGTGTGTCCATCACCAGGAAACTGGGCTTCTCTGATGTCATCATGCCAGGTAGGACACACAACAAACACCTGATTACTTTTCAAAACTCTGTTTCTCACTAGCAGATTATTCCTCTTTACCACTGCCCTTCAAATAAGGGGGCTAATTTGAGAAGTTGTCTTCTACAAGACTTTATCTGTAAGATCAAACAAATAACAAGCTGTCTTTATAAGTGTTACTGTAAGTTCCAAAAAGTGATTGAGCCACTCTACAAGATAATTACATTTCATTAATTTTCCTTCTTAACAGATGCCCCATTTATTTACAGTTGATCTTGCTCCCTTACTGTGCTATATACTGCCCCAAGATCATGATTCGATATGAAATTTCACATTGAGGAAGATATTGCATTACACAGAACATTTAACAAGACAGTCTTGTAGCAACATAGCTGATTTATCAGTCAATTAATCCTTTAACCAGCTCATTGCTAATTATCAGCTTTGCTGGCGAGAGCACATACAGTGTTGCTGGGCTGTTTTTACACTGTACGGCCAGACAAGGTGCAATATTATTGCATTTACACTTTTTTTTTTTTTTTTTTTTTACTTCAGGCAAGAGTCTTTAGTTTATGTATTATTGTATCCATCCATTTGTTCAGTAAAACTCAGATGACGATGATGGGTTTAAAGCCCCAGTGTTAAGCTTGAGGTTATATTCTTAATTTTTCAGGTGACAGAGACCATGAATCAGGGAAATACAGAGGCTGATCCATACAGTCAGAATCATAATGTGTTTTTTAACTGTGAGAAAGTGAGATCATCCCTTAAGAGCCCATTCCTGGCAGAGGGGGAGAGAAAACAAACCACAGGGGTGCTAAATGCTAAGCTGGTACCCATGGTGAACAAAAATGATTAGTTTTTTTAGTTCTAACAAAGGGTTTCATTATGAGTTTAGGGCAGGTAGCAGGTGTGACCAGCAATAATAAAATGCACATTGAGATTGTTGTTGCATATCAATCCGCAAGCGTAGTAAAACAGCAACGTCCGTTTTTATATTGTGACATTTTAGCTGACAAGTAGCTGATGTCTTTCTGTTGAATTTTATTCCGTATAAACTGGCCTGCCCTTTGAAACCATCTTGTTAAAATGTTTCATTCATATCTTTTGCATAAGTTGAGCAATATTTGAATTGCACTTAAGGAAGCTCTCCGGCAGATGAAATATTCACGTTGTGTCTCAAAGGCAGGCAACCCTGAGGTTGCCGCCTTTTTAAATGACACAAAACCCTGCAGAGACCCCCAGGCTTAGCTGGATAGGGTCTCGTTTCCATGGTAACAAATGCACAACTGCTTGAATGTAAGATGAAACAGGGGACAAAACATGAACGTGTTCGCGTTTCCTTTTTTGCAGATGCAGGAGAAAAAGTAGTGAAGGGAAGTCTTGTTTGAAGTGTTTTCGGACTTATTTGTGAGAACGGGGCATGAAGTGGCTTTCATTCACAGAAAACCTTTTTTTTTTTTATTTCTAACTTTTTTTTTTCCTTTTTTTTTTTCTTTTAAAGAGAAGAATGCTGTCTGGTCACATAGATAAAGAGTAACCACAGACTGTCTCCCTGTTCTTGCCTCACTAACACAGATTTATGTTCACCATCTTTTTCTTTGTCTGCCTACAAACCCTTAACACTGAGTGCTCTCACTCTTTCTCCCTGTGTAAGTGTGCCCTTGGGCAAAGGAAGCTGTCTCTCCTCCTTTTTCACACACTCCTATTCCAGATTTGTATCTGATTCTAAATTTCTCATTATCTTCCACACACACACACACACACACACACACGTGTGTTTTCCTCTTTGTCCAGCTTCTCTTCTCCCTTTGTGTTTTGTGTGTAAAGCATGCAGTAGGGCTGTAATATATATACAGTATAATATGTTCACATGTTACCATGGTTTCTGCTCTTCAGAACAGACAATCAATGAAGAATGAATAACATCTTTATAGGAGTGTTTTGGGTATAGATAGAGCAAACCATAAGGGTAACCTACCCAACATTTTTGTACCATTTTTACCTTCAATTTGAATAAAATTTTAACGATTTCTTACCTGATTGCAACTGTGCATTCAGCTGCAAAGTGTAGCAAATAAATAACTGACTCGGGATTAGTTGTTGTGATGCAGTTTGTTTTGTGGTGAAGTGAAGCTAAGTGTTATTTTCTGCGCTTCTTTATTGTATTTCCCATTTCATTCTCTTATTTACAAAACCTGCTGCTTCTGGATCTTTTGAAATAAAACAATCTACATTTGACTAATCCATGACTTCATTTCTGAGGGTTTGTTTTTTGGAAGATTGCATGTTCGTCCATTTCTGCTGAATTAAGACACACAGTCCTTTAGTTTGCAGCTCCTGAGAGACCCAGACATGACTGTGTAAGCATAAAGGGACTCTATGAGCTCTAGGTTGGGGTAAATTACCTGTAAGGTGTTGTTGTTCACATTAAGGATGTGTTTCTTTTTATTCCTCAGGACACTCGGGGTCATCTGTATCGATTGAGGAAACTTAACCTATCATAAATAGGAAAATAACAGTGGTCTTTATCTTTTATGAATGTTTTAAATATTTAAATTTGGGTGCACTAAAGCTTGTGAAATTGCTTCTTCTTGTTGCCAAAGCATCAACTTTTTTTTTTCACCCACATGCATTTGAGATTTGTTTCTAAAGAAGTCCGTTTTCTGCCTCCGGGTTGGGACCTCAGCAACAGCAAAAAATTCAACAAAAGACGATTAAACCCATCTAAAAAAAAAAAAAAAAAAGATGTTGAATGACTGCCTTTTTAACTCTGTCGACCTCTTAAACATAATAAATGTAGTGCATGTATGTAGCCAGTAATGAGAGGTCCCAAACTGACATGTCTTTGTTTTAAGGTCCTCATTAGTAAACCTGTTTATACCTCATCGGAGTCCGTTGACTTATGGCCTTCATAGAAGCGTGACATCACATGCAAATGTCAGCGCTGTGACTTTCTCTTATTTATTAAAACCGATTTTTGTCTGGCTAAAGCTGCCTGCAGCTGATTTTGCGTACACTCAAATGTCATACCTCTGGGCACGGTTTCATGTCAGCAGGAAGTAAATCATTAAATACCACTAATGCAAATGCCGTCCGCTCCTGCCGTGAAAAATTACACAGAAAATCTGCTGAGTGCTCATTAAAAATGCTTGCCCATATGCATAATCAATGTCTTGCTGCCTCTTTTGCTTGACTGTTCCTGCAGGAGAGATGAGGAATGACCTTTACATCACACTGGAGAAAGGAGAGTTTGACAAGGGTGGGAAGAGTGTCGCACGGAATGTTGAGATCACGGTCTATGTGCTGGATGTTGATGGACAGATCCTCAAGGTAAACCCCTTGTTTCTTTCCTTTTCTTCTTTTTTTTTAATACTGCACAACATAAGACATTTAATGCTGGTGAATGTGTTATATTCTTGGTTAACTCTTGTTGAGAGTGGGTGTCATTTTGTGGCTAAACTCTTCATTTAAACATGGCTGACCCAGATGAGGGTGAAATGTCTCTCCCGTGTGTTGCCCATTTCTGGTTCAGCAATGTGACAGTCTGCCTCTGTGGTTTTCTGCACTGCTTTGGCCTTGGAGAGAAAATAGAGTCAAATATAACCCTGCTGCCACCACATGCACGCAACCCCCTAACACACACAAGCACACATGGAAACCTAATCTTCCTTAGTTTATTGCTGTCCGTTAGATACACACGGTTTGTGCTACATTCATCTCCTTTCTGACTATTATATACACTCACTGTGACCTTCCTTTCTTAATTTGCATTGTTAATATTCTTCCAGCTCCTCAGCTTTCTCCTCTCTGGTCTTTCAGAGTCATGTTGCCGCTGGCTCAGGTGAACCAGGTGGGGATGAGTACCACTCCCTGGTGCTGTACCACAACAACAGTCCTCGCTGGGCAGAGCAGATCAAGCTCCCCATCCCAGTTGACATGTTTCGAGGGTCGCACGTCCGCTTTGAGTTTCGACATTGCAGCAGTGAGTGAAAACAGGGTTTGGAAATGCAAAGAGAGGTCGTTTTACCTGCCTTTACGCACACTTTCTCCCCACACAAGATGGCCAGGGATACGACTCCTTTAGATGTCCCACTGTGGACTGACCGGAGGCGTCTCAGAAATTTTGGAGTGAAACTAAATAACATCAGATGGTTTTCATGTTCTGTGTCTTGCACCTGTAACATCTGTTTGTAGGAGTGTAGGCAGTCACTTTCCAACTTATTCTAATCAGCCATCCCTTCATCTTTATTCCACCAGGTTCCATTTGCCTCCACATAATTACTCTCATTTATCCATTTTCTCATTTCCAAATAAGACAAAACTTAAATAATGGCCTCCCTTTTTTTCCCTGGACTACATGTAGAAGGCAGTGTCTCTTCTCTTATAACAAGCCTATATTATTATTGCAAAGCCAGGAGGCTGTGTTCAGCAGATAAAGTAGCCTTATTATTGCTGGCAGTGCTAGTATTGCCACCCAAGGGCTGCCTGTTCAGGTCCTAATTTAGACCTGCAGTGACACCAAACTGAGGAGACCATAAAACATTTACTAATGCCTCCAACCACTGGGACAAAACAGCCTGTAGAAAAATGATTAGCAGGCACTCTCATTTTCAATTAAGGCAGCATACAAAGTTCACATTTCTGTAAATTTGCTTTTAAATGCTGTTTCTTTTGGACTCATTAGGTACCAGCGCTTATAATTGTTCATTTGTAATGTGGACTGTAGTGTTTTTCTAAATGGTACAAAAGGGAACTGTAAGGATCTGTAGGCAGTGCAGTTCTTTCCTGATAGATGCTTGCTTGTTTGTTTGTTGATTGGTTTTCTAATTTTCTCTCACTAGGATATTAGGAGGGAAGCTTCCTCATGGTGAGGTCCAAACAATTTCAAGGGAGGTTCAACGGTTCTTAACAAGATTGCTTTAGCTCATTGGTGTCTGCAGGCATTCATTTATGCACAGCTCTCTTTAAGTCCTGTCACAGCATTTCAATCAGGTTGAGGCTTTGACTGTTTGATTTGTTTCTGTTTCGCTCATTCTGTCTTTGATTTAATGTTTGGGGTCATTGCTGCATTACAAAGTTGTATTTAGGTGTTTATCTAAAGAGTTCTGTGGCATACAGAGAAGTTCATGGTCGACTCGGACCCAGCAGCTGCTCAGCAATGCATAATCATTACACTTCCTTCATCATACGTTATATGTTTAGAGGTGTTTGTGGGCTGATATGCTTGACAACTTAATCCACCTTGATCTCTTTGGATCCGAGGCTGTGATGATTTGAACCTGTCCAAAGTGAGCAGTGTAACCTCTGTAACACACCAGCATCCAAAGTGCAAAAGCTAAGTTTCAACAAACACAACTGTTTCAGGACAGAAATGTAATGACAGAGGTTGAATAGCAATTTGGAGTTTTGTTACATTGAACTCAACACCCTTGGGGAGTAAATTAAGGCATTAAGAGAACCAAATTAAATGCTGTTGCTGCGGTGAAAGGAAAAGAGACATCTCTAGCAGTTCACTTTTCATTGCTGTCTGCGATCACAGCTAAAGCAGCTGGTAAATTAGATTACATGGGTTCATGATGCACATTATCCCAAGAGCTTCAGAAAGTGCATGTTAATTTTTCCTCTGATAGGATCCAGAGGGGAAAAAAAATATATAAATATTGCTGTTCTGTTGCTTTTTGTCAGTGGTTTAGGTTGTATAAGCTTAGCCACTTCTCCCTGATAGTTATGCGGATAAAGGTGAATATTTTACTTTACTCAACAGCCCTGCTTTGTGTGTCATTGAGCAGCTGTGATATGTGGTTTCCTGTCAACAAATGCATTTAAGAGTTTTTCTGTTTTTGTCAAACACTTGTAAAGCTAATTAGCCCCCCTAGAGGACAAGGGGAGATTTGTATCTTTACCGTTACCTTGCAGTATTTTTTATGCGGCCTTGCAAAGAGGGATCATCTGATAGACTAAAGCCGTTTTGCTCTGTTTCTTATGGTGTTTCTGGTCTGCATCTGTTCCTCTCAGCATCAAATCAACATAACACACATACACTTGACATGTCCATGTTAACAGAGGAAGCATCTAGTGCAACTTCTTTCTTTTGATGCACTCTTCTTCAGAAGTGTCACCTGACCACTGTGACATGTCTTTTATTCATAAGTGTGGCCAACCTGATGGAGATGACAGATCAGCCAGGTGAGGCCAACAGGGACAATGCTAAAATCATCTAAGAGCCAGACAAACACAAAAGAGGCAATAGAAATACGGAAGCAGGCCAAGGAGATGTGGAAGCTTTTATGCTCCCACTAACTTAATGGGACTCTCTCCTCCAGACACCATAGGGGACGAGGCCAGCCATGTCTCATAACAGCTGATAAACAAAACGTCACAGCAGTCAGATGATGCTTCTGAGGAAGAGTGCAGACAATAGTCTAAAATTATAAAGCTGATGCATCAAAATGAATGCAAGTTGGAGTTTATCTAATAAATCACTGGTAAATCATATCAGTTGTACTTTATCTTCTAAACACAGTAAAACATAAGGAGCCAAAACAGTAAAGCAGCAACAGGCTTGATACAGTTTGTGATTCCAGAAAACCTCTTTGTCTGCAGTTGTAATTAGTCCATTAAAGCACCACATTATGTCCACATACTTTTTTTCTGTTAACATGGGCATAATGTCAAGTGACTTGATGCTGATTGGCTTAGATGCAAACCAGGCTTGATACTATTGCTCTTTATATCTTTAAATTTCAGGAAAAAAAAAAAATCTAGGATGTTTCTGAGTTTGGCTATGATTAAAGACCAGAGCATGTCAGCTGATTCTGCATTTCAGTAGGAAAACTGTAATTTGCTGTACTAGTTTTTTTTTTTTCTTACTTGCAGCCTGGGCTTTTGCATTTTGGACTTATGTAACGTGTCCATGTGGTGTTGTTTGGCAGCTAAAGACAAAGGGGAGAAGAAACTGTTTGGCTACTCCTTTGTTCCTCTGATGCAGGAGGATGGCAGGACACTGCCAGATGGCACCCATGAGCTCATCATCCATAAGGTAGGAACTGAGTGTCCTCACAATCAGGAAGTACACTTAGAGCATGGAATTGACTTGATCATTTCCCTGGAAGGATATTTTTTTGCACATAGGGCAATCTTACATTGTTCTAAAGAAGTAAGGTGTAATTTCATCCTTTTTATAAATAAATTACAAGTCTGAGATTCTCTGGACTAAATCCACTCGGTGTTTTGTATTGCTCAGGTGTTGCCACAGATACTTCAGAGGGGATTACACCCTGCATATGATAATGTGAATCATTCCCTTTAAATGACAAAATGCACTCAACCGTCTCATCATACTGTTTGGTGCCACTGGCTGACAAACAGCTCACATCACTCCATTTCAGGCTGATGGGCCAATGAGTAATGCCCTCTTATGCAACATTCTGAGGTTGAATTTAACCATGAGTGAGAACCTGTGTATGCCTGTTTGCTTGCGCATGTGGAAGCAAACAGCTTGTCCTCAGCTCCAGCGTGACTATTATTTCCATTTTCTGCATCTCACACATTTCAAACGACTCATCTTTTTTGCACTTTTAGGGCTTTGACATATCAAGAGACTCTACTGCAGTGCTGTGTTGTGTATAATTCAGAATAATTGCAGACTACTTGCTTATTATCCTCAGCTGCAGGCAAAGGGTGTGTGTATAAACCTCCAGATCCTGATGATGTAGAAAAGCGGTGGGCATTCATACATTTTTATTGGCTGGAGGGCATTTGAGTAATCTATAAAAACAAACAAAAATAAAATTTGATTTTTATTGTACTCTTACCATTTGCCAAACTTATGCCTGCCAGTTTAAGAGGACAACTTTCTTTGCTTTGTGTACTACCACTGTTATAGGGGGAAGTCTCATTGTGATGCCAGATGGAGGGCTGCTGGAAGAGCTCAATGAAACTGGCATGGCCTAGTTTCTCCTCAGACTCAAAATAGACATGGAAGAATCAGACCAAACTGTGTGGTAGCTTTGGATCTCAAACAGCCTCAGCTGTGCAGTACATCAGGGCTGCTGATTCGATCCCCCACCAACACTTCACGCTTGGCTTCTATAGTTTTATCATCAGGCTAAATATTCAACTTAGAGCCATGAACAAGGTTTTGAACTTCTATTGGCTCATATTGCTCATGACTGAGTGTATAGAATCTAAAATCTACTGTAGAGCAAATATGTTTTCACATTCTGCCATTGAAACCACTTTCTTTTTTAAAATTCATTTATTTGTTTCATTTCTAGTGTGAAGAGAACACCAGCCTGGCTGACTGTTCGCGCTACCTGAAGCTGCCGTTCTCCAAGGCCAACCTGCCGTCCAATAATCAGACGCTGAAGGGCACCAAGGAGTCTTTCTGGATCACCAGCTTTCTCTGCTCCACCAAGCTCACACAAAATGGTAAACCAGACCCAGGCATGAAGATTTTGGCCACTTGCCTGTTGAGCTGTTTTGGCAGCTACACAGAAAATGGCATGAGGGAGAAATTATGCCAGAGATTGCAACGAGCACCAAAAAAAGGCTAAAAACATGGTGACAACTTCAGATGTGTGAAGAAACCTGTGAATATGGAGGAAAGAAATAAATGCTTGCAATCTGCAGGAAAGCGCTTTTGTCCCTAGACAATAAAAAAAGGGGGAAAAAAAACCTTTTTAAACTCAGTAACATCTGGCTTTTGTCTTCTGTTTGAAAGAGGGCAGCTAGTGTTCTGTCTCAGCTCAAATGACTCTGTGGTAATCTGAGGTTTTAATCGGCTCCTGTGCCGACTGGCATAGATGGAAACATGACATAGGTGTGGACACCTTAATCGCTTGGTGCAGCAGGATTGTGTGTAGGCTTGCAAGACGTTATTGGGTAAATGATGAAAAATGTCTGTGTTTCCTTTTCATGACAAATGAACCTCCCGAGTCATCATATTGGCAACAAAAATATCCCAAGCAGAATGTGAAACAGGCAGATTAAAAGAAATTGGCTTGCAGTTGCTGTTTGGCCAAAAAGAAGTAGACCAGTCGGTAAATAAATGAATAATTAAATATATAAATTGATGGGTCTATTTTCTCCAATTTTTAAAGAAATCATAGGAATGTCATAAAAAGACTTAATTTGTAAATGATTGAGGAAATATAAAGAGAAATTAATAAAAGAATGGATAAATGCGGAAATAAGGAAGAGATGTAAAATTATTCTTTTTAGCTTTATAATTACATTTCTTTATTATTTTCCACATTGCTGTTGCATTTTTTTTCTGTATTGCTTTTGCTTTTGCTATTGCTTTGATTGATTCTTAGTCTAATTTCTGAATTACATTTGACAATTTCCTCTCAATTCTGTATCACTTCTACAGTTTCTTTATTTCTTTATTTAGGGACAGTGCATACAAATGTACATAGATAATTCAAATATGCAGGATTATAGCAAAGCTAATTTCCATCCTTAGTGCTTACTGAATATACAGTATTCTTTCTCCATGCCCTGCCCAGAAAATTTAACTTCTAAAGATACTTGAATTACACCTACAACTTTCAAGTCCAAACTTTCCCCAAAACTTGTTGAAGCAACTAAATCTCTGTATACATTGGCTCTGTCTGTTTGCAAGATCTTGGTATTATGAGCAAAACAGGATGCAGTACAGTCTTATACCTTATATGTACAAATGTTCGATATTGCCTTTTTTGGTTTTACCGATATCCAATATTGTCCAATTCTTAATTTCTGATATCAACCAATACCGATCTATGCAGGCAACTGTGAGGTTGCATCTCATATTTTGAGAGATACAACTATATTCTGCCCCATTAGCAAAGATCCCAAAAAGGCCTCAACTCAGCCAGAGTTCATTTTAAAGACATACTTTATTTAAAGATATACTTTATTAATCCCGATTAGTGTGCCAATTAGGAAATTTGTTCTCTGCATTTAACCCATCTCAGGTTGAACCTGAGAGCAGTGGGCTGCTACTTAAAGCGCCACATTTGGACATCTGGCTGCCATCTATCAGATACTAGCAGGTATTAGCCAACATGTGGCTAATTATAATGTTTCTGACAACAAAACCAGACATATTACAAGCAGCTTCAAAGCAAGTCAGTCTGTAGCAGCAGCAGCTGCATCGTAGTGATACGAGTCTAAAAGGAATGCTGGGATATGAAGTTTTTTCCAGGGACTTTTGTACATGCTGGACCGCTAATGGAACAAGATCTCGCAAGATTTTGTAACAGAACAAGGAGATCTTGTGAGATTTTGCTAGTGGAAATATCGGTCTGAAAAAAAAACACGATACCAATATTCTCTGATATCACATTTTAATGCCAATATCGGCCGATAATATCGGACATCAATACTTATATGTAAAATTAGATGCTACTAAAAATTTTAGGGGGAGCGGTTTTGCTTCTGTTGTGTGCAGGCTTTCGGACATTGTGACAAAAACACAGACACACAAAGGAGTGGGTAGAAGTAAAGACTGATAAAATCCCACCCCTTCTCCATTTTTCATTATTGGTCAGCCAATCTCACTTTACCATTCTTCTTTTCTAAATAAAAAAGTAAAACTATAGTAGAAAGAGTTACAAAAATAACCATAATACGCATGTCACTCAATTTACCAAACTGCTGTTCAACAAGTGAATGTATTTTTTAAACATAATATTATAGCAGTTCAGTAACTGATAGATAATAAACCCTTTCACCCAGACATTAGTTAAGCCCTGTCCTCCGTCTTGTAATGATCAAGTATAATTTATTTATAAATCATTTTAAACTGTTTTATATTTCTACATTGTTTCAGTTCCTCACTTAAGCTACCACAGTCGTACACCACGTGGAAACACAAGAAGTTCTTTTTGTTGTACGTGCATTCAAAGTTTTTAGATTTGAATTACCCTTTAAATTACATCCTCCCTCTATCCTTAAACATTTTCTGTATATTACCTGGTAGTGCGTTTTTTCTTGCCCTGATCATAATTTGCACTGTGTAAATTCAGCTAAATCTGTAAATTTAGGTAATATTGACTGTAGAAAAAGGGGGTTGGTACATTCAACCTTATGTATAATGCATATTACTCTCTTTTGTTGTATGATTTATGAATGCAGTGAAGTCATGTATGTGTTAACCCAAACCTCTGAACAGTAGCTCAGATATAATAGAATTAATGTGCAGTACAAAAGATAAAGTGATTTATGATCCAAAACATGTTTAGCTTCACTGAGGATTGAAATACTACCCTTGAAAATTTTGATTGCAAATGTTTAATATGCAATTTCCAGTTTACGTGATTGCCTTTTGTCATCCTGAGAAACTGATTTACTTTTTCAATTAGAAACCCATTCATTTGAATATTTGCATCAGTATTTATATTATAATTGCCAAATAACATGAATTTAGTTTGCACAAATTTAAAGATAGTTTATTTGCATCAAACCTTTTGCAGGAGCTTGAACAGCACTGCTAATAGTAATGTGAAAGGAGTCAATTTTCGTGCAGATATTGATGTATAAATGTTATAATAAACCAACAAATCCTGTTTCTACTGTCTACATGCAGAATGGGATTTGTAAGCCTAACAGACAGATTAGTTTGGCTCATTCATAGTGGAAAAAAAGGAAGTAAAAAATCAATTAAAGCATAAACATGCGTGGCACTATGTTAGACAGCACTTCACTGAGTCACACATACATTGCAAGCTTTATTGTTGCACCATTGCAACAATCATGATTCTGTTCACGCACAAATACATTTGATTTTTCCGTTAAATTGATCACTTAAATATTTCTGAGCTTTTGATACTGGATGGATATTTCGGAGATGTGTTTTGAGACACACAAAGTCAGCAATGTGCACACAAAGTGGTAGAAAAAGAGAGCCAACTAAAACACTTTCTTCTGGATGCTTATGTTTTATTCATGTGTGCGACTGGGGACTCGGGCTCAGGGAAATGGCTTTCTATCTCTTTTATTCCACTGCACTAAAAAATGTTGTCATTTGTTTGGATTCTGTGGTATTTTGGGGGTTTAATTGAGCAATGCTTTGTGATGAGAGTTGCATTTCCATCTCAGTCTTGTTTTACATTAACAAACAAGAGATGTGTAGGGAGTTCCTCTGCCAGCCACCTGAGGTATTTTTTTTCTCTTCTCTAAAGTTTCTTCCAATCTTTGTCGTCCTGTAGGTGATATGTTGGACCTCCTGAAGTGGCGAGCGCACCCTGAAAGAATCAATGACAGCCTCTCTAAGCTGAAAGAGATCGATGGCTCAGAGATTGTCAAAGTAGGTCCACATTCAGCTCCTCAACCTCGATTTGCTCTTGCTTTTCTGATTATTGATTGTGTCAGATTTGATTTCAATCTTACTGTATTTTAGTTCTGAGAAGTTCAGAGAATGGGTGATTTTTAAAACTGGAGTTCTGCTGTAACCTCTTTCTATGTTTTTCTCCTTTTTCCAGTTTCTTCAGGACACTTTGGACACTCTCTTTGGTATTTTGGATGAAAGCTCCCAGAGATATGGACTCAAAGTGTTTGACTCACTGGTAAGAATCTTTCTCTAACAATGAGGTCGTTCCCGTGGATCTTTTTCCATTTTCTCTTTCCCTGCATATAGCAAGCACTATCTGATCAAAGCAGTAAGAACAGAAGCACAAACTGATGGAAAAAAGATCAAGCGATGTGACGCTTCACAGCTTCCTGAGCCAGCCCCGCCGTGGTCTAGCTGAAGTCCAAAATTGATCTTTCTCCCTCTCTTCTCTTTCTCTGCATCTCCACCTTCTGTCTCACTTCACATCAGCCTCATATTGACACATAAACACATTTCTCCCCACACTGCGGTGTTATCGTTGATAAAGAGGTCTGATGAGACGGGGCTCTTATCATGTTTGCCTTCCGTGGTTTGGAGATCAATCCAGCAAGCTGTATAAGTGGACTTATCTTTTGTGGTTTGGATGAATTCAATAACTTTTGTAGCAGGAAAACATCACACACGCTGGTGGTTTTATAACACATCAGATATTGTACACAGTAAACCTCTTTAGATAAGTCTTGTCTTACTCGTCTTGTATTTCTTATGAAATATAGTGTTTAATCAGTTGAGTTTAACTCCACTATTTTACCGATTTGTCGATTTTAAGATAGAAAAATAACCTTCAATTCGCAAGAAATACCAGATATGCTTAAAAACCATGAGGAAAATGCCACAGATGGAAAACCCCAATGGCTGCATGGATTAAAATGCATTGGGTTAGTCCCTCCTAAACATAATCTAACTGCATGTAATCTTATATATATACATATATATATATATATATATATATATATATATATATATATATGTAGATAGATATAAATAGATAGATACATAGATTAAAAAAAACAAAAAACAATGAGAGAAATTCCATAGTACACATTCAGATTTCACAAAGTATCAATGAGTATCACAGATTATTTCTTTAAGTATTCCTTGAAGGATATCTCTGATGTGCTGTTTCCAACAGCATGAGAGAACTGGCTCCACACTTTACACCCTCTGTACCCAATACAGGCCTGGGGATGTTGGGCCGGTGACTCTGGCCCCTCCGCCGACCCTTTCCGCTCCCGTCCCTTTTCCCCCCTCCCTGGCCTGGCATGGTCGAGCGCCCCCAGGGGCCGAGGCTGGCCCCTCTGTGGTGAACGCCAGACGCCGGGCCGTGGGGGCGGCCATGCCTGCCCCTTCTGCCCTGGGGGGATCCCGGGAGGCAGGGGTACCTAATGCCGGTAACGGCTCTTCTTCCAGGGGGGGAATTCATATACCCCCCTGGTCTCCTTTCCCAAGACCTCCCCCCCCCTGCTCTACCTCACACACACACACGTAGGGTTTTGGGGAGGGTGCGTGTCAAGCGGGCGTGGTGAGGGAGGGCACCAAAAGTGCCTTTAAAAAAAAATAAAAATAAAAAAAAATAAAAATAAATAAAAAAAAAAAAAAAACATGCAGTCTTGACTGAGTTTGCCACTTATGTAAAAAATCATGTAGCATCAATCAAAAGCTGCAGACAGTAAACGTGTCACCCAGTGTGGGGTGAATTTTTTTTTTTTTTTTTTTTTTTAGCTCCCTGAGGATGAAACTTTTGTTTTTGTTTTAAGGAAAAGCAACTTGCAGATGATTTTTATAGCATGTCTATTTTCCTTCTTTCTAAGGTTCACATCATCAACCTCCTGCAGGACAGTAAATTCCAGCACTTCAAACCTGTCATGGACACATACATCGAGGGCCACTTTGCTGGAGCTTTGTCCTACAGGTTTGTAAAGCTTCCCTCTTCACTTGTCGCGTATGAGGCCGTTCCAGGCTGTAGAAATGCCTTGAGTTTGGAATACTAGCAGGCGGAATGAAACCAACCTTTGTGGCAGTCAGAGAAGTGAATTAAATGCTTATGGTGCCCCCTGGCTGATAAAGAGTGACGAGGTTGTGCTGGATGCTTTTGCTGTCTTTTTCAAACCTCTACCTGCAAATATGCAGCGCTGCCTTCTTTCTTTGTTTCTTTTTCTGCAACTTCCATGTGGTTTAAACTTTTTTTAACCGTGATTTTGTTTCTACATATTTGTCAGATTTCAATTATCAGCCACCCAAACTGAGCATGAATAATATCTTCTTTATATATCTAGCATGAGCTCTTTGATAGAGAATCAAAGTGACATAAAATTAAGAAAAAAAACCCAAATTTCTAAGTGTAACTTGAACTGAGAGCATTAAAAGTGAAAGAGACTTTTTATTCCCCGCTCCAGTCATCCTTGTTGAGCCTCCCAGGAGCTCCGTTGATGAAATAAGCGCAATAGTGTCATCTGAAAACGGTGTACACGTTGTGTGAAGGAGTGTTGCATTTTAAAACACGATGTTGCCTCATCGACTGTATTTTTTTTTGCCAGCTCCACCAAGCAAGGCAATGCTGCTAGAGGTAAATGTTGATACTGTGTGTGTGATGTGTGTGCGCGCTCTAGGGACCTGATCAAAGTGCTGAAGTGGTACGTGGACCGCATTGTGGATGCAGAGCATCAGGACCACATACAGCAGGTGCTCAAGGTGAGGCACACACAAACACATGCAGCTGTCTTTACAAATACACACCGACCCATATTTACACACAAACACAATCACCACATCCAGAAGTACAAGCAAAAAAACTTATTCCTTCTCACTGCCACTCCTGCTAATTCATTTCCCCATTAGGAGTGAATGCATCTTACCATTTTCCCCTTCTCAGACTGTTACGCCACATGCAATTTTAATCAGCGGAAACACAGTGCCTCTGGTGTTTGGGAATCCTCATCATTTTATTTCAGTAATAAATGCAGACATGTTCTGCAGCTGAATTAAATGCCAGCCTGTCATGCTGTGAATAATAAATAGAGCAGAGATGTTTGCAGAGTTTCCGCATTTAAGCGATCTATGGAAAACATTAAAAGCGGATTTATTTGTTTAATATATGAAGCTATTGTGTTAGTACACTATCACATGTACATTAAGCTCAAGAATGATTTTAAGACATTCTAATAGGGCAGTGAGATGTCTTTTAATTAAAAAAAAATTGGAGTCATTCTTTACAGAAAGGGAAGACTGACACGTTTTGTCATGGTTTTCTTTCTTATTTCCAGGCTAGCGAGTACATCTTCAAGTACATTATCCAGTCTCGCCGGCTCTTCTCATTGGCCACAGGAGGCCAGAACGAGGAGGAGTTCAGAGTCTGCATCCATGAGCTCTTCATGTCCATCCGTTTCTTCCTGTCTCAGGAGAACAAAGGCATCAGTCCTGTCGCGCAGACGCAGGTGTGTGTTCGCCCGTCTGTGCTTGTGCCACGTCCTGAAATCTCCCATGCCCTCTCTGTTTGTCTGTTTTAAAAATGTGTGGATTTGTGCCTGTGGGTGCTTGTGTCGTTTTGTTTTGCAGAGAACTCCCGTTAATGCAGTTGAAATGGGGGGGAGAAATTGGTTGTAATTGAATTTCACACTGCCAGAGGGGTCTGGAGTCGGAATAGGAATTCCTGCGACAGCTTTTCCTTCCCCGATGGGAGGTCTGCACAGCGGGGCGGCCGCCTTCTCTGATTTTAGACAAGACCAAAACAAACAAGCTAAAGATGCCAAAGATAATCCTAATTACACACTGGGAACAGATGCTGCGGTCGCTGTGTAGTGGCGCACTCCTGTCAGGAAATACTCTGCGTGTCTGTTTGTGTTGTGCCATCCATTTGATCTTTTCTCTCCATCATCTATTTAAACAGTTAAAACAATCCACAGCACTTAACAGCGTGTCTAAAAGACATATCAAAACAAGCAAATACATTTTTTTTTTTAACTCCCTATGCATTTTTATTGCCTTTAAGGCTTCTAGCATCATATTATTTACCGTACTATAAAGTATTCCTGCTGTGCCTGGTCCACGCTGGTCTGCAAAGCTCTGTTCCATCCCTCCACTGACTTCTGATCTGGATTAATCTACATTCTCAACACAACAATAATTATGGGAGGATGCAGGTCAGACTACTGTTAATCCAAGTTAATCCGTTACATGTGGCTTACACACTCACTGTCCAACACTCATTAAAGCGTTCACACATAAACAGCAAAGCCACAGACTTGCAGGCATTACAAAAACTCCTGCACATGGGGGCTTTGGCTTGAAGATGGTGTAATCCTTTGACATGGTGAGCTGCTTTATGATGTTAAAAGCAAAACAGATATGTTGCTATCAGACAAATTTTACATATCTGATGCTTAGCTCTGTTTTGCTCCCTATGAACATGATACATTTGAAATTGCGGTCTGCAGGGCTTCACATTTGGTACACTCCTCATTTTCCAGCTGTGCAATAAGAGCCTGGCAGGAAGAAAAATCATCTGACGGCAAGTTGCAAATGAGTGATGGACAGAAATCCTAGCAGTCCTTCAGTTTAATCCACGTAATCCACGCCTGCAGGAGCTCCAACCACTTCCAGCCCCGTCCAATGATTCAGAGCACAATTCTACATCTTCCCTGTTGTTTTTTTCCAACAAAACAGCTCTTCATACACAGAAGTATCAGTATGATGTGTGTTGTGTGATTTCTGCTTACTTATTCTTATGCAGCTTTAAAGAATGTTGTGTAATGAGCTCTCCAATCCCCTCAGGCATCTTCCATTTGTTATCGCCAAGCTTTCCCCCACCGAGCTTCACAGCACCTTCACAAAGAAGCTTCTTTTACAAGATTAAATTTACATTATCCAGTGCTGATTCAGTGAAAGATGCACTGAATGGACAGCGTAAATACTATTCAGGATATGAAGCCATCATGCATATTCATGTTGTAAACTGCTGTCTTGAGTCTAATTTTCAGCTTGAAGGCTTTTGAGCTCCAAAGCAAAGTGATTTGTATGGTTGTTTGGATTTAGCCTCCAGATGATTGAGCGTCTCTGGCTCTCTGCACAGGCGGTGTTCCTGCGGACATTCCCAGCAATCTATGGCGAGCTGCTGAAGATCTTCACGGTGCGGGAGGTGGCTGGTTTCGTCAGGGAGACGCTGGCCAGCCTGCCGACTGCTGTCCACGCCGAGAGTCCCCTGGAGGCTGTCAAGCTGCAGTGCATTGCCAAGACAGTGGAAAGTCAGCTTTACATTAATCCTGGTGAGGATTTTTTTCACACATTCTGCAAACTCGCTGAATGATTTGCTAGGAAATGATAGATTTGAACAAGTAAAGCCATGGACAGATGTAGAAGATGTTTTCTCTTATTACACTGCAAAGCATGCTGTTTTCCCGTGATGCAGACATTAGGTGGCACACCGTGGCTAATGGTTACACTTCAATGAACCAATCTCCATGCTGATTTGCATACACTGATGCAAATTACTCGGTCAGCATTCCACTTCCAACATGCTCCCAGAGGCCACAAGTAGCAAGAAAAAGATTCACATACCATAATCTTCCATATAAATCATATAAATGCAATTAATTGAGAAACATGTGAGCATGAAAGGAAAGCAAAAAATCAGGAACTTAAAGCAAATTATCGAAGCCATCATCTCTGTTTCTCTCCGTTTACTTTTCACACTTTTTAAATGTGTGACAATTCTTTGTGTTGCAGAATCGAGATGTGTGTTGTTGCCCGTGGTGCTAAGAGTCCTCCAGACCCACATGCAGGAGCAGAGAGACCTGGTCATGTGTGCCCGCATCCTCACCAGCATGCTGTCCCTCATAAAAAAAGAGGAAAACAACACTGTGGTAAGTACTCACTCTGGTAACTGTGAGCCATTATACCAACAAAGCCCCTCTCATTCTTAGGAAACAGTTGTTTTTGTTTTGTTTTACTGAATGGCACAGCTGGCAGTCTGAGCTTTGTCCTTTGTGGCTGCAGCTCGTTTAGTTTCCTCTTAAGTCACAAGCAGAATACCTGCTAAATAACTTTAAAGCGAGTCAAAACTGTAGGAATGAGTCTTGGGGTGGTCTCCTTGGCAAAATGTTGCACGGCAGATTGTTTTTGTTTTTTTGTTGGTCGCAATTAGTCGTGGTAACAAGAACATTGGCAGGTGTGAATTCCACTAATGAGACCTATCAATTTACCAGCAGGGATTGTGGAAGTGACTTTGAGCTTTGCGTTTTGGGTGTGTGTGTGTTGCAGCTGAGGTTGGCTAGCTTGTGTTCTTTGCTGCCAGAGGGACAGCTAGTGGTAAAGGCACCGAGAAGGACACACAGAGGAGATTGGCACCATATGTAAAGGGAGGTGACAGCAGTGGTCGCCAGTGTGCCAGTGAGACTCCTTTCTTATTATCACTCTTTCTAAGACCTGACTTCTTTGTCAGGGCTAAAGACTACAGGGAGATGCACACACAAACACACACACACACACAGACCGATAACACATGAGTTTATCTGCTCCTCTCTTTAAGATGCTTTTAATCTTTAAGCATCTCTTTCTCCTCGTTATTCTGCCCTCTTTATTCTTTTCCATTCTCAGCTCTTTTGTGAACTTGAATAGTTTCAGAAAGCACCTCTTAGCCCCCAAACCAAAGTTCCCTTTCTGGTTCCAGCCTCATTAAAAATAATATGAAGATAAAAATTACAGGGCAGGAGATGCAGGCTTGGCTCTTACACTGAATGGCATTGGCTTTAAGGCTACGTTGGTACAAAATGCAAATAAGTAACTTAATCAAGGTTAGTTTAAGCTAACAGTGCTCTTTTTTTTGTTGTAAGTTTTGCGTTGTGCTGTTTTTACGATGAACCTAAGCATTACACTGAGCCTTACATTTGCATTTTGGCTTACAAAAGGTTCTTTTTTTATCTTGTTGTTGACTCAACCCTTTCAAACCTGAGGTCCCCAAGCTGAGGGATGTTTAGAACAAATGGCCAAACTGGAGGAGCAAAATAGCCAAATTATAGCAAGGTCACACGGACGTTTTTGTCACGATTAAACCATTCTCGAGTCTAGGATAGGGCTGAACAATATGGACAAAATTTCATATCTCGATATTCATGCCAGACATCTCAATACCGATACGATATGATATGACTACGGGTTCATTGAAAACCAAGCACTTTGGTGGAAAGTGCAGTTTTGTTTGTGACTTCCAGAGCTTAATATGCAGGACAAGTGCAGGAGAAATCTATATCTTTATATAGTTGCTTTTGCGATATTAATATCTTGGATGTCCATATCTCGATATAGATACGATAACGATATATCTTTCAGCCCTAGTCTAGGAAAGGGATTAGATCTGTATTTTATGCGGCAAAAATCCAGAACAGTTGTCAGAATGGATTGGTTGGAGGTTGGCTGCACGATTGCAAAGTCCAGATCGGTTAAATGCAAAGGGCGGGGAAAGGACTGGCGTTATGCACGCCTTTTTATTTCGTCTATTTGCATCACAATGTGGTGATGAGGGTTTTTTGCTCATTTCAGAAAACAATCATGAGACCGCGCAGAGTTGTCAGACCTCTGCAGTGAGAATCCAGATCATTCAAGTCCAGTTTATTTGAGAAAACCCATGAGACTGTGCCTGAACTGTCTGCTATAAAACCTTTCTAATTTTGTTTTATAGAGCTTTAGAAATACATTATTTCCAAGGGATGTTGATATTCATCCTGAAAGCTTTTCTTTTTCTTAAGGCAAGCCTGATACTTAATTTGTGCTACAGTATATGTGATCTTTATGTATTCTTTGTCAGTAGCACATATGATTTTAAACATCTTAAATCTCACAAGTGTTCCCTTTCCTGTGCCTCCAGAAGTATTGAAATAGTCCATATGGATGCAAAAATGTACTCATTTCATTATGGGTTTACCATTTTCTAGTTTTTGGGTTAAAACTGATGTTGCCGTTTGTGTTTTCTCCATGTAGGAGCCTGCAGTGTCTGAGGAAGTGGCGCTAATTGTGGAAAGCCTGCTGGCAGTTTTACTGAGGACCATCCTGGAAATCAGCAACCGGCCCCAGCCTGCTGGTCCTGCCATGAGACTGCAGTTCCAGGACGTCACTGTATGTGTGTTAAATACTTAGCATCAGTCTGTCTGTGTGTGTGTGCTTAATACTCCAAATTGTTTTGGGATTTTACTAAATCTACAAGAGTAATTAGGGGTTTTAAATTGAGTTGCTGCACTGGCAACTACAAATCTGCCAACATCATTAATATTAATGGCGATTAAATAAGATTTATGATACAGTACAGGAAGGAAATAAAAAGGTGAAGTGGATAATTATGACATCATGATGAGATGTAGTTCTTTCTAGTTACATTTAGCATGTTTTTTGCTATAGATCCAGTATAATAGGCCTGACTTACCCAATTTTCTGAAGCAACAGATATGCGCAGAAGATCATGAGCTAAATAATAATATTTTAGAATTCTCTTCACCCCTAATTTGTCCTCAACATAAAAAGTAGTTCAGATTCAGGTCTTCAGCACTCTGGTGAGAAGAGGAAAGTAAATAATTCTTTATCTCCTCAATGACTTTGCCATTCCTCCCACTTGTCTCCCCTCGACATAAATATTTTAAACCTCAATAGTACATTTGATTTAATTATTTATTGCAAACCCTGAAGAAATTCCTTGTTGCTCTACAACATTCAAACAGCATTCCCTCTTTTTTTTACGTTTTTTTTCCCCTGTCAGGGCGAGTTTGTGGCATGCTTGTTGGCACTCCTGCGACAGATGAGTGACAGACACTACCAGCAGCTGCTGCAGGCGTTCAGCAGCAAAGATGACCTGAGGGTGAGGCTGCCACATCCATCTCTGTCTTTATTCATATCCGTTTCCCTTTCACAAAGCCTCTTGCTTAATTGTGCAAGTGTGTTTTCCTGGCACTGACACAAAAGTGGCACAAAAGTTTATATAGTGAGAGGCAAAGCAGATCCGGACTGAAATTCTGAGTTTTTCAGCTAGTTCTCTGCTCACATCTGAAAAGCTTTTCTGCTAAAACTCAAAACACGTAGGGATTTAAACAGTGTCTGAAACTGAAATTAATTTTCTTTAATGAGAACTTGTGCTGCTAGATGTTTTTTTTTTGATATAGCACTGATTGGGTGCTGTGGCTCTTTGACAAAGCTTGTATTGAATATTTCAGCACCATGGAGAGAGACACAGAGGAGCTCAATACAGAAACCAAGATGGAGATTTAGTCCTGTTACTTATTTCCTCATTGGTGATGGAAGAACAATTCAAATGTACACGTTTTGTCTGTTGCAGGACTTCCTCCTTCATATCTTCACAGTCTTCAGGATCCTAATTAGACCAGAGATGTTTTCTAAAGACTGGACGGTTATGAGGCTGGTCACAAACAAGTAAGTCGTTAACCATGCAGACAAAAGAGACAAATCACATCAGAGCAGGAAGTAAAACCCACATCTTTGCAGATACACAGTCTCCACAGACGTTTCTGTGTAAAAGTCTGTGACATCACTGCATACTAGAGTGTCTGGACACTGGAGTGGATGTTTTGCTCTCATCTAAAAGAGCTTCTTTAGTTCTGATGGAGATGGTGGGAGATTTTGTTCCGTAAATATCTGTATTTGTTTTTGTATGACCCCTTTTTAGTGTTACTTTACATAGGGACACTGAATGCAATGGCAACAGTTCTCTGTGATTTATTTACCTCCAGTAACTCAGCACCAACTCTAGCTCTGACTCTCCCTCCTCTGCTCCATCAGTGTCATCATCACAACTGTCCTCTACCTTTCTGATGCGCTGAGGAAAAACTTCCTGGGTGACAAGTTTGACTATAAGGTAAGAGTCTGCAATGTTTTAAAACGGAATCAGAATCAGAACAGCCTGAGCTGCAAAAGCTTGAAAGAGTAAGTTTACATGAACTTGTGGGAAAAAAATAGGAGCTGATGATCTTGTCAAATCTAAAGCTGGGAAAACAAAACCATAATGACGGCATTAAACATATGACAATATTCCATTAAAGCATAAAAATAAAGGTGTGGAAGCCAAACTTTTCTGCCTGAATCCCAAAAAACTTTAGTTCAGCTGCACGTTTTTGCAAACTTTTGAAAAGTTGCTTTTTTTCCCCACTTCATTTTCAGGTGTGGGACTCGTATTTCTATCTGTCTGTAATATTTATCAACCAGCCCTGTCTCCAGCTGGAGTCTTTCTCTCCCTCCAAGAGGAAGAAAATACTTGAAAAGTAAGTGTTGCAGACATACACTGCGTTCTTTAATGTCGATGTGAAGAACACACACAGTGTGTGTTCATTCTAACAGCTTCTATGTGCAGCCACTCTTCCTTTATGGCATGTACACATTTTTCATGATGTTTTATCATGCAGGTATGGAGACATGAGAGTGATGATGGGCTGTGAGATCTTCAGCATGTGGCAAAATTTAGGTGAGCTTGTTACATAACTGTCTCCATGAATGTTGCTTTTATAAAGGTTGCGCATTTAATTTAATGACTTTTTCCCTCCACATTTAAATGTATTTTTGCATAATTTGGGGTGCTCCTGAAGTTGTTTCATTTTATTTTACTTGAAGCCAGAATTGCTGAAACATCTATCTGCAAACAGTAATGGGGTAAATGTACACACTGTGGGTATTTAGCTAATGAAAACACTCTTTTAATTGCAGCATACTTCAGCCAAATTAGAGAAATTTGTAGAGTTTAATTGAATTAGCCCGGTGGGATTCACCAAAAGACGACTGCTTCCTAGAGTTGTGTGAACTGCCTCTGACACGAACAATCTGCTGTGTTTGGGGATAAAATGGAAAGTCTAACCTCTGGGTCGAACTCTCTCTCTCCTCCAGGGGAACATAAGTTGAACTTCATCCCTGCAATGATTGGGCCCTTCCTGGAGGTGACCCTGGTGCCTCAACCTGATCTGAGGAATGTCATGATCCCCATCTTCCATGACATGATGGACTGGGAGCAGAGACGCAGCGGCAATTTCAAGCAGGTGAGATGCTGTTTGGCATTATTAGACCTTCATAGACGTCCTGCAAATAACTGTATGTTTGGCTACCTTCCTTCATTAGATCATAAAAACTAGTCAGTGTAAACTGTGTTCAGTTTTTTCTTCTTTTAAACCCATTTTTACGCTTTAAATACTTACAAATGCACTGATATAAATTCAAAATAAGAGAAACGCCGTACATGGTTGTATTAGATCCTAAGATATTTGGACTCTGAGGGAATTTGCATCCAAATCAAATGAAGATTTTGGAGTTACAGCTCATTATGAGGGGAAAACAAACAGAACCAGAAATAAAATGTAGAGTCCTTTTCATGGAAAGACAACCCTAAGCCTTGAACCCATGGACACCACCATACTAAAAGATTGTTTACCAGGCTTCAGTTATTCTTGAGAGAACAGCTGATACAGAAAAAACAAAAAAAAGCTGGTGCAGAACTGTGAATGTGAAGGAATGAGTTCTTGAGAGTGACGGCTGTTGGCAGGAACAACCTACATGTCTTTGTACTGCAGCAGACCGGAAAAAGCCTCTCACTGAGCACACGCTGTTGTTTCCTTACTGTGCTGTGTAGAGGGTGGAAAGAACTGTATCTTATATATTGCTATATGTGGCGAACCCTTCATATTTACTCTCTATGTCAGATGTAGATGATGATGTAACACTTGGTTAGGGCTGGGCGATATACCAAAAATTTACCGACACCAAACGCTCTTAACACCCTGCAGCACTGTGGCACTTTCCAGTTATTTTTCATAATAATTATTGTGTTTTGTGCATTTGTGTACTTTTAATGGCTTAATTGTAAAGCACTTTGAATACCATCTGGTCATTGTAAAGGGCTCTACAAATATAATTTGATTGATTGATTGAAAAAAAATTTACGGCGTTAACCAGTGTAATTTTGCCCATGTAGGTACTGTATATTCATTTTTTTAATAATATGAATGGAAAAGTCATTTTTGGCTGTTTGTAGGTAGGCTGTGCTCAGGTCCCTTTAAGATGCAGAGTTATCGTCCATGTATTGTTACTTAGGTGAATTGCTCAATATCTTGTGATATTGATTTTAAGCTATATCACCCAGCCCTACCCTTTGTGGCCTTTCTTCCCTTGATCTGATGATACATTTACCTTAGAAAGAATCAATGACTCCTGTTATCTTCCATGGAAATCCATGTGCATTCAAAATATGTCAAGCTCTGAGTTTGTCCACTCCAACATTTTAACTCTCACTGATAGGTTTGTCCTGTATGGAGACAAGTTTTGGTTACATGGTTTCCATATTTGGGTGGAGAAATTGACTCTTCCATTGTCCTGTTCCTTTTGGGTCAGCTGTGCTGCAGCTTCCTGGACATGAGCAAATAATCAAAGTAAAGGATAGCAAAGACTCTCCTCCTGCAATGTTGCTCTGCTCTTTGTCTTCCTAACCTGGTATCTTCTGTTGTCATTTTTTGTTTGTTTTTTTTCCTGAGCGGATGGCTACATCGTTAGTAATCTTCAGGCTGCATGTGTAGTGACCACAGAGAAGCTCAGTGGACATTTACAGACTAGTGGGGAAAACAAAATTTACATCAGAGCTGAGGAAATGTGGAAACCGTGAATTGTTGTTAAAATAGGAAATTATTTGACAGCATGTTATGATCTCCTAGAAACATTTACCAAATGTAAATTGAATCTTTTGAATAAACCCCAGACCTTTTACCTGCTTAAATAATGAAATACTGAGTTAAAATAAAATTTCTACCAGAGAAAACTTTTTTTAAATTTGATACCCAACAATTTTTTCAAGGTTTGTGCTGTGAATCATCTGTGTTTGTCTTCTTTCCAGGTATTTCATCAATATTGTTAAACTGGCAGCCTGTTTTCAGTGTTAAATTCTTTTCCTCTCAGGTGGAGGCCAAGCTGATTGACAAGCTGGACAGCCTGATGTCAGAGGGCAAAGGAGACGAGACGTACAGGGAGCTTTTCAATAGCATGTGAGTTGGTGAAATAATCAGAAAAGGCCAACACAAGGAGCAGTTTCCTTTTTCCTGCCAGTTTTTTTTTTCTTTTTTCGAAGCAGAATAGATGAAATCAAGTCTGACAAAGTATGTTAAATAATTTGGCCTTTAAAGTGACTAACTCCCAACATGGACCTTCATGAAATTGCATGGGCAATTCAGGAGTCCAAGAGAGCCAATGAACTGTAAAGGCTGTTTATTGGGTCTTATGACCTAAATGATGAGGTTTCATCGGGTAATGACTGTGTGGGCAGAGATTTACAGGTCGTTTGCGCCGCTAAATGGCCATTTTACTTGCAAGGGGATTTAAAAGTATCCTGCTTCTGAGATGATGAGATCTTGTTTGCTTTAAATTCACATTCACTTAAAACGTAAAGTGATATACAAAATTGAAATTTTTATCTTTTCAAATTGACTAACTTTTTCTTAGTATTAGAAATGCATATTAGGGAGGTTTGTATTTGAGATTGTTAATGTTAAGTAGATTGATAATGTAATAAGAGGTAAGTGGATATCAGTCACTTTCATCTCCACTCACACCTCCTCCGCGTGTCCTTGTGTTTCCAGATTTGTGTTACCGCATGCTTAGTGTTTGGATATGCTTATGTGTGCTTCTCTGTGTGCGTGTGTCCCCCTTATTTTTATCTGTGTATGTCATTGTTCTTTTAATGTTGCCCCTGACCGTGGGCGTGTAGTATCTGGGCTTTAAAACCTCCTACATTTCAACTTTTCCTACCAAAGGCATTATTACATCACAGAAGTCACATTTCAGATCCATTTGCACAGATGTGAATCAAAGTGTGATCTTGACAAGCATTTAATGAATATTCATTTGCTTTAATTCTCTCCTTGTCTTTCATAGTGACTCATACGACTTCCCACCATTTTTTACATGTGAAACATTAAAGTAGCGCAACATCGCTGCATTCTATTAAAACAAGATAATTACACCTAATCTTCATCGTGTTATGATGTAGTAGAGATAAGTATTATCAAGTGATGTAGTTAATACTGTGAATTTTTGCTATTTTTTACGTTTGAGCTGCAGTTTAATTAATTTGATATGATTTCAGCATACCTTTCTTTGCTTTTATTTTTGGATTAGTTTCCGGCTTACTAACCCCTTAACTAACCTGTGTGAGTGTGTGCTGACTTTAATCATGTTAATATTAATTTATTCCGCCTATGCTTCCCACCTGGAGTAGAATTCCTCTGTTTGGTCCGTACCCTAGGTAAGATGCTCTCCTCTTCCTTCTCTTTGTCGTCTGTGTGAGGGGAAACGGGGAACAATTGTTTCAGCCAAAAAAACAAGAGTTGCAATATTTTGGCTATCATGTGTTTGCACTCTTAACCTTAAAATCTAGGGGCAAACAGGTGAATCGGTATTGTGAAAAAACAACTTATGGCCACTTTTACTCAAACTCCGGAGGGCAGGTCAACAAGCATAGGTGACACCGGCATGACTGAGACTGATTTTCTCTTTACTTTGCTTCTTTTCCTTTCTTGATAATTTCCTCCATCGCGGTGCCTTTCCCCATTCTCTGCCTTACCTCCTCTGTCTTCTGGTCGTGACGTCTCTCTGTCTTGTTCTGTCTCTCTTCATTTGTCCTGCAGCCTGCTGAAGAAGATTGAGAGAGAGACCTGGAGGGAAAGTGGGATCTCGCTGATCGCCACCGTCACTCGTCTTATGGAGAGGTTGCTGGACTACAGGTGACGGTGTTCTCACATGTTCTTAGCGATGCATTATAAACATGCCCGTTTCAGTTCTTCTTTTTCATTTCTATTTGTTTTCTGTGTGTTACAGGGATTGCATGAAGCTGGGGGAGGTTGATGGCAAAAAGATTGGGTGCACAGTCAGTTTACTGGTAAGTAGCCGCTCTGTGTGCAATCTCCTTAAACTGTCTATATGTTTGGCTTGTGCCTTGTTGACTGTGTTGCATGTGTTTGCAGTATAAAAAGCCACTAAAAAACGTTTGAATAATCTATTTTTTGGATTGTTTTAAATAAAAAAGTGAGCAGAGTTAATGAGGCAGCAGCTTAATTATCCAATGAAAAGCCACCTTGCTTTAATACAAGCACTGAGAACAGGTGATGATGTTCTGTTTTTAGACATATGAATAAATGATGAGAATAACTTATCCCAACAAGTCAGCGCTGCATTTCCTCAGGTTCCCAACAATGTAACCAGGATGTTTAAGGTAAATTAGGTGAATGTTAATGTTAAACAACACACTGTCAGAATATGTATAGTTCTTTGCTTGTATGTGAGATGTGTCCTCTTCACTGGGCTACACATTCTCTACTGCTTTCTAGAAAATCGTAGATTTCTCAAAGCACGAGTAACTGGATTCTCATTGGATCTTTTGGGTGGCACGTTGTTGATCTGATCAGTCTGATCAGTTGTCATGCTGTGACAGACAGGCTGACTGAGAAAATAACACTGGCTTGCTTTCCTATCAATCATGTTCAATGTGTAATCATGCATCTGATTTATATGTGTGGAGGCAGATAGCTTAGCTTAGCCAAACATATCTTTGTTTATCTAGTTTAGCTGAAGCCTTAGCTTAAAATCTAGCGTAACTTTACATTTAGAAAATCAGTTACGCTTATCTTAGCTCAGCTTTAATCATCTTGTTTAGCTTAAACACTAATTAAGACACAACATTTTGTCTATCCATCCATTATTTGGTCGTAGGGGAGCTGGAGTCAAGTCCTGCCATTATCAGGCTAGAGACTGGCTTAAAGTCTAGTTTAGCTTAAAAGTTGCATAATCAAAGATGTATCCATTTTTTTAACCTCTTTTGCTCCTCTGAATTTGTTTATTAATCAACAATACTGAAATATAGCAGGATTAACACACCAGCACTGTCCCTTTCTTTCTAAAAATCTGTTTTTTTTTCAAAGAAAAAATAGCTGTTGGTGTTGAATGATGCATTATTCTGAACAACAGTTTTTAAATTGAAAGTCACTTTGCTAAAAATCAATCTTAAGTGATTCTTGTATCTGTTAAAAAAATGTTTCAATCCTGCTTGATCGTGGTTTATTTTGCAGGATATAAAATGACTCTCCCTGTTTCAGGAAAACAAACATGACTTTACAGCTAAGAATCTGACCTCATGTATTTGTAGACATCTGCACTAGGATGTGTAGGTACTAAGTGAGTGTTGTTGCATTTCTGCTAAAGAACAACTTGGAACTTGTACATCTCGTGTTTATTTGCATCTCTGAACTCACTCAACCCCTGCTTGCCCTCTTTTGCTTGTGATTTTTGTTTTCTTTGACTAAACCACCCGCTGTTTCCACCAGAACTTCTACAAAACAGAGCTGAACAAAGAAGAAATGTACATCCGCTACATTCACAAACTCTACGACCTGCACTTGAAAGCGCAAAACTACACAGGTACGCTCAGACCACAATGTCATCCAACAGTCATTTAGAAGTGTTATCATGCATGTTTGTACCACATTCATTGTGGATGTTCTAACAAATGAAATGCAAATATATTCTCCAAACTGCTCTGAGCAGCTGATTTTTTTTAATATCTTCCCACAAGACACAATTAATTAGTTATTTTCAAAGTGAATTGGTAAATTCAATAAAATTGTAAATGAAAATGACCTTCTTGCTGTTTGCTGTGTGTTTGTGTGTATCTCAGAGGCGTCGTACACCCTGCTGCTTTATGATGAGTTATTGGAATGGTCAGACAGGCCGCTCAGAGAGTTCCTCAACTACCCCATGCAGAGCGAGTGGCAAAGAAAAGAGTACCTGCATCTTACCATCATCCAGAACTTTGATAGGGGCAAGGTGAGCTGCATTTTTTTCTCCCTTTTACTGGACTGGCATTTTAATTCTTAATCCTCTGCGCTTTTAAAACACTTTTCTAGATCTAAAGATTCATATCATGCATGTTCTATTTGCCTAATAAGGTGAAATAGTACATTCACATTTTAAAACGGTAAATATAAACTCTCTTTTATTACTCAGACCAGTTGAAATGCAGATGCAACAGGAGGGGAAGTGACTGACAGAACTATGAAGTTGAGATGCAGAATCACTTCATCTGTATGTCATGCAATCCCTTTAAGGCGAGCTGTATCCTGTAGAGTTCATTTCTACCTGTCGTGAACTGCAACAACACGAATGCAACAGCACCTCCTTGATTTAATCATATGAAATGCTGACAGCAGTAATGAATCCAGGATTCACATTGGCCTCGAAAATCCACTCTGTTTCTCACAGACGTGATGTTGGAGGTCATATAACATTCAGACCAGCATGTTAAACAGAGCTCTGTTATTCAGGATGCAGCGTCAATTCAGAAACATTTCCCAGCCGGTGTTTTGCTTTGTTTACTCAGGTAGTTCTTTCTTTTTAAATTAGAACTACTTATCTTAACTAACTTTGGCATTATTTTGTACTCTTGAGGGAATGACGTTACGGAAACTGTACAAAATTGCACTCAACCAAGAAAAAAAAAAAAAAAACAACTAAAAACTTTCACCGTCCCAGATGAAATGATTTAGCTCTGCGGAATCATTAAATCGCTCCCCTCGTTACTCATAGTCCAATTTTCCTTCACATTCACCGGCTATGCCATCTGCCAGCGCTGTCGCATAGGGATTAGAAGGCAGCAGGAAAGGAAAGCTTTTCATTTAATTAGCAAAATGCTTGGATGCTGTGTGTGCAGTACCTGTGTGAAGAGAGGTTGTATTTGACTATTGATATTAGTGACTCACCAGTGCCATCCAGTGGAGGTAAAGGAGTTTAACAGAACCCCTGCAGGGCGAGTGGCTTTAGGTACTAGAGATTTCTGTAAGTTTGCTTATATGTTGTGTGTTTTTGTCTGTTTCTGTCCTCAGTGTTGGGAGAATGGCATCATCCTTTGCAGGGAGCTTGCAGACCAGTATGAGTCTTACTACGACTACAGGAACTTGAGCAAAATGAGGGTAAGTATTTGAAAAAGCTGTAAGCATGCATCTTGAAGGAAGATTGTTGATGACACAGTCTTTTAGGTAATGGAGAACAGAAACAAAAATTGATATAATTAATATGGTTTAAAAAAGCTGCACTTGTGTGGGTAATTGATGTTCAGCATTGATCGTAATTTTCTTTGCCAGATGATGGAAGCTTCTCTCTATGACAAGATTATGGACCAACAGAGGTTAGAACCTGAATTCTTCAGAGTTGGATTCTACGGAAAGAAGTTCCCCTTCTTTTTACGGGTAAAAAAAAAAAAAATTCCCTGCATCCCTTCTCTAATTAACAGACATTTGGATTCCGTAATAGTTTTTCCTTCCTCAGAAAAGAAATAGATCTGCAGAAAGAATAAACTTCACTTACATAAGGCTGTTCCAGTGTAAGGTGACATTCAGCATCTCTTATTCAGTGCCATTTAATGATGTAACAGGCACTGTCCTTGGTGGAGTTTTCCATATCAACCTGCAGTTGCAATTTGGAACCACTAGATGTCACTGTAACCCTACGCTGCTCCCTCTGCTCCCCTCCACTGCAGAATAAGGAGTTTGTGTGCCGCGGCCATGACTACGAGAGGCTGGAGGCTTTCCAGCAGCGGATGCTCAACGAGTTTCCCCACGCTATAGCCATGCAGCACGTGAACCAGCCGGACCAGACCATATACCAGGCCGACGCGCAGTGTATCCTCACATATATAGATTTCATTTACAAGTCAAGATTAACAGTGCAGCCCATGTAAATATAGGTGCTTACACTCAGCTTGCTTTTTGTAAACATGCACATAACTGCCTGTAATGAGGCACAAGCTATCACACATCATCCCTCGCTGTTTTTCTTTCAAGCTCTTGCTTGTCATAATCAAAGGCCCATTCACAGTAGCAGTACACAAACTCACCATAATGCACGCCATGTGCAGGATACAGTGTTGTATAAATCGCAATCATGGTTCTACATGAGCTTTAACACACCAGGTTGATATCTTAGTTTTTTTTTTTTTTTTTTTTTTTTGGGGGGGGGGGGGGTTTTGTTTTACTGAAAATAAGCAATACACTTGAGCACTTTAAGCTGAAGCTAATTTTCTTCCAGATGAGATACATGAACATCACAGATAGTAGTCTCATTCAATTACACTAAATATGTCTTTAACTGGGTTAATGAACAATCATTTCTGTGTTGTGAGATATAGGTTGACGTGTGGAATACACAGCTATAAAAATGAGTTTTGTGCTTAGTCTTAATGTATTTTGCATTTATTGTTTTCTGAAAGCAAGCCTGCACCCTCATCAGACATAAATCAAATCACTGACTCGTATTTAGAAGCCCTCTTTAGATCCATGCAGTGCTCAAATTCATTCATACAATATGTGGGGCTTGTTAATTATTCACACTAATGTATGGGACAACTGTTGGCCTACATAGAAGTACAATAACAGTGACACAGAGCCTGAAGAGAGTAATGCTAACAAGGAAAACAGGTTGAAGATAAAGGGGGTTGCCTCATTTTTTAAAAAAGAAAATGTGCATTTTGTATGAATGCCTTATTTAAAGTTGTCTGGGAAACCCCGCATAATATTAATCAATAGTCTCTCTGATGTGCACCCATGCATGTAGCCTTATCACAAACACTCATGAATATGAATTCATGTGTGTCAGATAAACTCTCTGATGCGGCTGCTCATCAGTGCAGAGGTTTCTCATAGTAAAGGTGAGGCTGACCCATGCAGAAAGACTTTGAATCACCTCCTGCAAACACACTCAACCTTTCTTTAAAAACTCCAACCTGCATGTAGCCCAGGGGTCGGCAACCCGCGGCTCCGGAGCCGCATGCGGCTCTTTAGTCCCTCTGTTGCGGCTCCCTGCATTGGAAAATGAATTAATGACTATTCTACTAAAGTGTATTGTATTTTGGTTGGTTCACTTTAATAATGTGATTCTAAAAGACCAAGACAAATGTCCCCTTGAGAGACAATAAAGTTTCTTATCTTATTCTAAATTTGAGGATTATGATGATCCCTCTGAGGGATTCATGTACAGTTGCGCACTTTTCCCGAGTTCTCCGAGCACTGCAAATGCAGCACGTGAAATAAAATCCAACTCAACTATTAAAATAAAGACATAATTTATATTTTACCATTTTGCAAAGCAGCTCGTTGAGTGTCAGGTGCAACAAGCAGGTAACTGCAGTGAAACGGCGAGTAACTGTCCAGCATGCTACGATGCGTCTCACATATCTTTACGCGGCCAATCAGTGTTAATAACTGCACTTCATGCTCACGTGCCGCTATTGTGCAGCATAGCATGATACAGCCCTATTGAATCAGCAATCACGGAATTAAACATTAAAAACGGAATTAATTACAAACAAAGAATATCACTGAGTGTGGACGTGCCGCGGAGCGCTGAACTTTCCTCCTGGCGCACTATCCCACGAACGCCTCACAGCGGAGCGTCTCTGTTGCGCTGTTGCTGCAGTTCTGGCATTTAAAGTGAATAATAAACGAGCAAAAGCTTATTTGTCCACTCCGACCCTGTCATGCTGCGCTTTGATCACTTCTCCAGCCAAGTAGGCCGCCGATAGAGAAGAAAAGTGTCTGATGCACTGAGCATGTTCAGCGCTGCGTGGGCAGATTCATTTGTTTTCACTGCTGACCAGATTATTTTGCGTAGCTATGTTCAGATTTTGTGAAACAGTAATTTCATTTTTCGGGTAGACCGCTAACTGCACGCGCGGCGCGTCGTCCTTTTACTGGGCGTGTTTGGTTTGCTGCTGGTAGATTATAAAAGCTGCGTCTTTTTTCATCCTACATAAATACAACAACTAAAATAGATTTTTTTTTTTAAGTGACCTTCAACCCGACGTCTTTTCTTTTTTTTTTAGTTTAAAATGTTTTTTTGCTGGATGCAGAAATGTAATTTCGTTTTCTCGTTTTTATGTTAAATGCAACACATTTAACGTTAAAGTTTTATTTAATTATCAATGTTACAAGTCAGTTGATGCTCCAGTGTTTTCTTTATTGTAGGAAACGGGTCTAAAAGGCTGTTTGGCTGAAACAGGTTGCCGACCGGCTTATTTAAGACTTTTACATTTTTGCGGCTCCAGACAGATTTGTTTTTCGTTTTTTTGGTCCAATATGGCTCTTTGAACATTTTGGGTTGCCGACCCCTGATGTAGCCTCACCATCTTCGTGTCAGCATGCCTTTAAGTTCCCATATTCTTCCAGGTCATTGGAAAATTGTTGGCCATGGAAGGCTAGAGCAGTTTCCCCTGTGGCTCTCTTCCACTTTCCTTCACTTTCCTGCAGACCTGCAGATCTATGCTGTAACTCCCATCCCAGAGAGTCAGGATGTGCTGCAGCGAGACGGAGTGCCTGACAACATCAAAAGCTTTTACAAGTTTAATCACATCTGGAGGTTCAGATATGACCGGCCCTTTCACAAGGGCACCAAAGACAAGGAGAACGAGTTTAAGGTCAGAAAAATGTGTGTGGATGAATGAACATGTGTCATATAGTTTGGAATTTGAAAAAAGCTGTTCTAGAAAACTACTTAACATATTTTACCAGCAGAAAAAGTATGCAAAAGACCTGTTCTACATATCAGCAAAAAAAAAACAACAACTTTTTTATTCCTCCTTTTTTGTAAATATGCAGAAAGTTAAAATTATACATTATTTCTATTATCATTTTTCACTTCAAAGTGACATGAAACAGCCTCATTTACTTCCTTCTGTGCCTTGTTCATCCATCATGGGCTGTGTAGGTAGTGATAGTTTGCACCAGTGCTCAGGTATTAGTCTTTGTATGGTGCATGTATTATTCATAGGGACTCCAGTATCAGTAATTATACACAGAAACTCTCACGCTAGTCAAAGCCACATAAAGCTTGGAACAAATGAAGTCTTTACAGCTGGATGCAGACACACAGCTACACACACTTTAAAGCGTGCACACACCCAGCACGCAAAAATAGCTCGGCTAAAATGATGATGTTGTTCCCATCTCTCAACACAGTTCCATCAAGGTTATTTCACCAAATTTTTACTTGTGATGTTGGATTCTCATCTGGGCTGGATATCTTTGACCCTCAGGTGGGAATAATATCCGAGATAAACTTTTGCATGGTGACTGATAATAAAGCAGTAAAGAGTGTTCTTCTCAAAACTCAACGTATTTTCTGTGTGCAAGAAAAAAAAAAAAGAGGTTAGAAAGGTCAGGACTTTTATTTATGTCTTAGATCTTGCTTTCAACTTCCTGTTCTTGCTACATGCTTTTTTTCAACTTGTGTTCAGGTGGGTTTCTTGGCTTTTAGAAGCATAAAATCAATGAAGGGCAGCAGGGTTGTGTAGAGAGTCGGAAGACCCTTCTTCAGCAAGAGGACACTGGATCGATACTGCATATCAGCTCCCATCTGCTCTTTTGGAGTGTCCTAGAGCAAGACATGGGCTCTGGACTAGGCTTAAACTAAATGAAGCTGTACTGTATCTGCACCTTGATCCTCATGTGTGAAAGCAGACCTGAGCGGAAAGTTTCCGTATAATGACCTGAAACGTGTCAGATTTTGTTAAGAAGATAAAGTTATTAAATTTTTAAACATTCAACATTCAAACTTGGTTGTGAATTCCCATCATCCTCCTTGGCTTGGACATGTTGAATCCCAATTCTTGTTAAACTGATCACATGTTCAAGTTGCAAAATGCCCACTAAAAGTGTCAACTTTTATCATGGTGAACATGCTAGCGGTTAGTGGTTAGCATTTAGCCTAAATCATTGGGCAAGGATCACATCAATGGCTGGCATGGACGGGTAGCGGGCTGTTCTTTTGGAGTCATAGCAACAATCAGTCACATGACTAGACAGGTGATTTGTTAGACTGTCGGGCTTAGACGTTTGGCTTTTGCTTGAACAGACTAACTATTCTCAAAGTCTCACCAGCTAGCTACGCTAGCAAAGCAACAGATCCTACAGTAAGTTCAAATAAGCAGGAACAACAATGGCATATTCAACAAAAGTTGTTTGGATACTGATACCAGTATCGGAAATGTATCTGATATTTCCCAAATTTCTGGTATTAATATCGGCGATACTGGAGTTCTGACTGATCCGATACCACGTAATTTATCAAAACAGGAATCTATTTACTGATTAGCTTCGTTAGCTCTGTCAATTTTTTTTTGCTACTCATAAAACAGCTGTGCTGTGCTGCAGCCTGCTGATTTAGAGGGGCAATGAAGAACTTATCACCTGACACCTCCCCCGAAAGGGGTGGGTAAAAATATTGATTAATCGATACATCGCAATACTTCCCTGCCCAATTCATTATCAATTTTTATTTTTAAATCTTCTATTACTCAAAAATATGAGGTGAAATACCACATTTGTTCACATGGGCTTAAAAACAAATATTTAGAAATTTTGATTCTTACTGAATCAATCGAAGCATTTGAATCATATTCAGTCAAAACAATATCGAATTGAATCACAGCCAGAAGAACCAAAACGGAATCGAATGGAATCGTGAGGTTCTTACTGTAACAATACCCAGCCCTACTAGTTATGAGGTTCGTAATGTGGCAGTATTTCACACTGGATTCTCCCACCAACACGACTGCATTTATAAATAAATGGCTTCAATTTGCCGTATTTATTTAGTTTTAACAAAGTGTTTAACCTGAGCCAGGCCTTACCACAATGATGATCATATCATAGTCATGCAGGTGTATTATGATTTTCTTTTTTTTTTTTATAACATAGTGGTATCGGTACGTGGTATCGGCCGATACCCATAGCACAAGTACCGGTATCTATAGAAAAAAATGGTATCAGAACATCTCTAGGCTGCAGTACACACTCTAGATTTTTTAAAAAAGGAAGTTTTCAAACATATAAATCATTAAAAAGCCGCAAATGAACACATGATTGGACACTGATGCTGATATTCTCATGAAACTGATGATGCAGCACTATTACCCCCAAAAACATACATAATAGGCAGAAATCCAAAAGAGCCCAGAGTGCTTTGATTGGTTTGGAAAAGTGGCCTGATCAGATCTTCCACTTCTCAGCAAAAATTCAACATTTTTAAACCACCCACTGCTTTAGAGCCTTATAGTTTAGAAGTTCAGTTGACTTTCTGTGAATACTAAAACTGCAGTAAACAAAAACTAATTGCAACAGCTTTACGCCCCTCATGTTTCTTGACACATTTATTACATAGTGTAAACGGTATTATATGTGTCTCACTTTAGGGGGAAACTATTATGTTAATAGCATCCAGTAAATGCAGAGTTTCCATGGTTTATGCCCTGTCAGAGTGACCTTGTGAGACGTTGGCATATTGACAAGCATACTGGCTGACAGCATAAATACTGGAACATGAGTGATGATCTAAGATATAAGACATGACACCTGACCTACACCTAAAAGTGGGTGTTATATCATGTTTTCCTCAAACTGTATGTTGGTAATTAAATTGGGTGCATTTCGCTGGAGATGGAGTGCATGTGTGCATTAAACATAAGTAGATATGGATTTTTTTTTTTCATTCTTTAAAAGAACATTCTGCAATTAGCTAAGTCTCATGGAAGTATTGTGGGTTTCTGCAGAGCCTGTGGGTGGAGAGGACAACCCTAACTCTGGTCCAGAGTCTCCCAGGCATTTCTCGCTGGTTTGAAGTGGAGAAGAGAGAGCTGGTGAGTGTGAGCACCTCTGATGAAATAGCCACTAAGACATAAATGCAATACACAGTCATCGCACACAAGGGACGCTGCAATACAGATTTGTTTTGCACGTTGCAATCTAGAGTCCTGCCAGCCGATACCTTGGTATTGATCCAAGTCATTTCATTGAACAACAATAATGACTGAGGTCTCAGGTTTGGGGCTATTGGAAACATAATTCTTAACATCGGACGCATCGGTTGTGCTCAAAATCAAATTGCTTCACAATTTTCAAACTGATTTTTCTTTTTCTTTCATGCTCTGTTTTCAGCCAGTAATCGCTATTCAATTTATTTGTGCCCGTTGCTACACTGTTACATGTAAATTCTCTAAAAAGCTTCTTTTTTCATGACCATCTCATTCAGGCCTCAAAGGAGTGGGTTGATTTTAAATGCTGTTTTGTCCAGTTTGTGCAAAACATAACTGAGCGTCTCTCTTTTGAGGTCTAAGCGCTCATTCTGTCACTCACAGCTGCTGAGCATGCTGTGAAATTGCAGAAAGTAAAGCCAGTGTTACCCGTGATGGTTATGCTGTGTAATAGCATATAAAGTGCATAACCGGCAAGAGAATAAAGCTTTGTGTGAGACAGAAAAACAGACACTGTAGGTTGAAGAGAAGAGCGTGCACCCAAGAGTATGAGCTAAATAACCAACAGTTGGTCAATCGCTGCATGCATGCAGAACTTAAAGATAATTAGCATCCATCTATGAAGCAGTTTTAACACATTTAAGCTGCTTATTTAGCTTTTTTTTGCATATTTACTGTTTTTCTCCTCTGTAACAGCAGGAAGTTTTATTGAAAAGGCTTCTGTGCACTTCCCCGTCTGTACCAAATGGCACACGTGGGATTAAATCTACATTTTTTGCAGTTTTTTCCCCTTTTGATGAAGTTAGAAAAACCTGTTAGGGACACATTCACTTCATAATCAAAAGCATCACAAGTTCAAACTGCCGCTTTCTTCATTTTCTCTATTGTATTCTTATTCTGCACAGGCTTTTCTCTAAATAGCCTCCAAGCTTAAACTGAGACCTCGTATCTTTCAGACTTTGAGGGGATCCTATTAGAGCCACATACGGTCAGAAAGGCCATTATGCCAAAATATTGTTTCTTCAACCGCCCTGTTCACAGGTGGAGGTGAGCCCACTGGAGAATGCCATCGAGGTAATCGAAAACAAGAACCTGCAACTACGCACATTGATCACCCAGTGTCAGAGCCGGCAGATGCAGAACATCAACCCCCTCACCATGTGCCTCAACGGGGTCATCGACGCCGCTGTCAACGGGGGGCTGGCGCGCTACCAAGAGGTATGACTGGCTCGATGGAGGACGAGGCTGCAGGGTTTTCGAGATGGAGGCAGCGCTCAGAAGCAATGACATATGGATTGCCTAATGATGTATGAAGGTGGGATTTATGAAGCGGTGGGATATATGGAAAGGGAGCATTTTGTGGAGGGAGGAGCAGGTGAACAGCTGGATGGATGGATGCATGAACGGCTGAGCAAAGGGTTGATCGGGTTTATAGATGAATGGAGAGCAAGAGGGGATGAAAGCAGAAAAGCGAGATAGATGAGTGATGTAGGAATGGGTGGTGGGAACGGAGCTTTCGGTCAGTGGATAGATGGATGGAAAGATGGATGTGAGGAGAAAGCAGGCTAATATAGAAACATACAAAAATGAGGAATGAGAGGAGAGGACGGCTACAAACAGCCATTTGAATGAGGGGGAAGTATTTGTGCAGCTGCTATATTACACCGAGGTGGTAAAAGACATTCACAGGTTGGTAGAGAAAGCTAGAACATGGCCAATCTCACTGACAAACATTGCATCAACTTCAGCTTCTTCAAATGCCACCTGAGTGATTGCTGGATAATAGTATTTCCTATTTCCATGAGGAGCACAACGACTAAAGGAAAAAGAAAAACAACTTACAATCTACTCAAGAAAATTGTTTTTACTCTTAGAAAACTGAGTGGACTCTGCTCTGTGTCGCCTGGCAACTGCTGGGAGCGTGCACATGAGCGTTCACATTGTGCATGCATGTGCAAGTGTTCAGGGAGCGCATACTGTGTGTTTGCTTGTGTGAGAAGAGCATGCCTCTGTGTAGAAGTGGCCTACAGGATACTGATATAGCCACAGAGGTAAGGGTCACTGAAGTGCTTCCCACCTTCGACGCTATTGTTTTGTTAGAGAAAAAATAGCACATGAAGGTTTTCCACCTTTACTTGCACACACTGTTTGCAGGCCGGCATTTATTTCTTTGCATATAAATGACATTTCTCTGGGAAAAAGTCAACCACCAACTGCTTTCTATTATTTGTAATTTAGATTCTTGCAGCGCCCGCAATCGAAAGTGACACGTATTTCGATTATTTTGCATGAGCTGGACACATGTGGGCCTTTTTCTGCGGCAGACACATTGCCACTGACATCAACACTCATTTTTCCTAGCAGGATACATCAAGCAGTATCCCACGGGCCGCGCCTATAAATCTATTAATTTTTCTCTGTAATGCCGATTGACAGCTGTGGAGGCTTGGCTACAAATGAGGGAGAAATTGTCATTATTAATATTCAGATTTATCGCTCCGGTTTGAGTTGAAACCCTTGAGGGTGGAGTGGGGGGGGGGGTACTGTCTGATTTATTTTCCCCTCCCATCAGCGTTCCCTCTCTAATTGGACTTTGCTAATGATTAACTGAGCCACTCCGTGGCGGGGTCTCACTCGCCGCAGTCCGACGAGAAATTTCCATCATGTGTGTGAGATTATTGATCATATTTTTTTGCTGCCTTTTTGCAGAGGCTCACAAATGGAGTTTTCTGCTGAAATGCAGCACTGCTGTCTGAAGAATTACTACCTTAGCACTGTTATATTTGACTATAAAGAGTGTAATAATGTTTATGCAGTAAAAAATGTTCAAATTCATTATCCATCTGTGTTGCCCAGTTTAATAAGAGAGGAACATGCTATCATGTACGGTGCATACTGATTTGCTACCTTGCTAAAGATTGCCATCTGTGGATGTTTGGAATAATAAAGCACCTTGGGTATTCAGAGTCTGCAAGCCATAGTCATATTGGATAGAGATCTATCTGTGCATGTTTGTGAGTGCACATGTTTTAAGCAGCCTTGAGCATCCTTTTTTTCTCTCTGTTTGTCTCTTTGGAGATAGACAGCTGTGTCCTTGAGAGAGGAACCGTACCACGCTATTTGCAAACACTCTCTTTACCTCCCAGTCCCCCCTTTCTTTCTTTTTTTTTCCTTCTGGGGCAGATTTGAGAGCAGATTGCGAGCTTGGCTTTTCATCAGTTCATCTTCTCCCCTCTTTTGTGTACTCTGATGCAGACTGAAAGGGATTTACCATCATCTGTGGATGTGTCGCAAGTGTTGATTCCAGTGTAAACAAAGAAAACTGAGCACTTAATGTATGGATGTGGCAAAAAAACCACAAAAAAACCCCATTACTGTTACAGTTATTCAAAGCAGAGATGGGTGGTGTTAATCCTTTGTTTCTCCTTTGAGGTTCTTTTTTGATGAACATGTCTAAGAGAGTGAATAGAAGGCACATTCTGTGAGCCACAATCGATGAGTGCGATTTTTCTATAGAGACAGTCTTTGACAGGAAGCAGAGACATGAATGGAGGTGATAGGAGAAGAGCTTTTAAAGTTTGATACCGCATTGGCTTTTAAATCAAAGTGAAATCAGCTTTTTGATTGCACTGAACTCCATTTTTCATCCATCCGTGTTTTTCTTCTCCTATTTTTAGCCGATATGTATTTTTGCACTGCTCCCTGAAGAGCACAAAAAACCTAGACAAGAGTATGACACCCCGTCTGAGTGCGGTGTTAGTTAGCTCTGTTTATTTGCTCAGTTTTCTAAATGTTTTGAAGGACTCCCTCAAATAAAACGTGTGGATACTAATTCACTGAGTCAGGCCCGCTGGGACTCACCTAACACTGCAGCGTGGAATGCTTACTGCTTCCCCTTTTGGTGTGTACTTAACAGATGTTGTGCATTTTGTCCCCATGAAGGCCTTTTTCGTGAAGGACTACATTATGAATCACCCTGAGGATGGCGACAAGATCGGACGACTGAGGGAGCTCATGTTTGAGCAGGTGAGAAATGAACGATGACGTCGTCTGTGAATTTGTGAAATTGCACACCTGTCACCGCCGATTAAATCTGGAACCAGCGAGCAATGATTTGTCAGGTTATACAGATGAAACAGGAGCTGAACAATAAAAAGAGATTTGTTCTTCTCTTGCAGGCACACATACTGGAGTATGGCCTCGCTGTGCATGAGAAGTTTGTTCCCCAAGATATGAGACCTCTGCATAAGAAATTGGTGGACCAGTTTCATCTCATGAAATCCAGTCTGGGTATACAGGTGAGCCACAGGTCCAGCTTGTGACTGTCAACAACTCAAAACCGCTTCAGGAAAAATGTTCAACGCTTGTGAAGCAGTCATTGTTAAGAAGATCAAAGCAATCTTGCATTTCTTCCACCGTTTATAGCAGCATGCTCTGTATTTGACAACAGAAGGCAACCGCTGCTTTTAGACTTCAGAGCGAATGACCCCTGCAGTCCTCAAAAGGGGAACGGCACCCCTCATTAAACAACCTTCCTTCATTTGCATACAACGTATTTTATTTACATACCTCATGCTGGCCCAAAGAAGCATTTAATCATGTGCACTTTCCCCTTCTCCAATCTAAAACCCCAGGAGTTTCCGGCTTTTGTGCGAGCAAGCCCGGTTCACTTCACCAACGGAAGCCCACGAACATGCAGGAACTCTGTGCCCAGCATCATTAGCCCCGACGCTGGCAGAGGCGTCGCTAGGAGGAGGTGATGACGTTTTTTCTTATGTTTTGTGCCTTTTAATGAAATTCTTGCACTTGTTTCTCGTTAGCTTTAATGAAATGTTTGATAATTCTGTTTTACATGGATCATGTAGCACATTTATAAATCATAAAAAAAACTTGAAGTTTCAGGAATGTTTAAGATTTCTTCTTCATTCTTACTTTTGATGGGCCGCCCTTTACCGCGGACCTCTGTCCTCATCTTCCCTTTTTTCATTTTACTTCGTGCGTCTCCGGCACACCTCGACTACCACCCTCTGTGCCCTTTCTATCTTCCTCCTTTAGTCCTTTACCGTTGTGGCTCGGTGTTGGTGTATAATAGGTGGGGATGTCTGGCTGGCAGGCACCCACAGGGATACTTCTGTGCGGCTGCTGTCGTGCCAGCAGGTAGACTGCGTGTATGTGTGTGCGTGCGTGTGTGTTTTGATGTGTTCAGTGACCCTTCTACTCCGTCAACCTGCGACATTCTGCTTCCACAGTCTGATCCCAAGGGGTATAGAAAGTTGGGGACACACACATCACTTCAATCTCCCTGTGACATTTCACGTTTTTGCCTGAGTTTTGATTTTTCTTTTTCTTTTTTTCTTTTTTTGCTCTACGATTTGAAAAGCAGAACCATCGGACATCATTTTTCTTCCTAATACTTTTGCCTTTTGGCAGCTTAATGAAATATTGTGATTGGTGCTTCACTTACCTTGTTCTAATCTGGCATCTCCTGCCTCTGTTTGTCTTTTATTCCCTCCTTGTCACGCTGCTGAATTTTTTGGGTGAGTCAAATCTCTCCAAGCTAATGAAACATCACAAAATAACCTTATTGCCTTTGATGATAAACACCTTAGTAATCTCTCTTTGCCTTTTGAATCCCCCGCAGGCGCTGCAGCTACCCTGCGGTGAACCGTTACTCCTCGTCCTCTCTATCATCTCAAGCCTCCAATGAAGTCAGTAACATCACCGGGCAGTCGGAGAGCTCCGATGAAGTCTTCAACATGCAGGTAATCCCTTTTTGTATTACACACATACAGCAACCTTTCCAACCTTCCCACACACCCTCGTAAAGACTCTTAAGGTAGTAGATTGAGTCCACATCCTAACATTTGCCCTCCTGCTCCCTACAGGTTTGACTTGCAATACTTTTTAATCCACCCTCACTCTGTTTTCGCCCGTATTTCTCCTCTCCTTTGACCCCTTTTGGTCTATCTTCCTCTCCTTCTTGTTCGAAGCTTTGTTCGGCCAAGCAAATTGTCATGATTATATCAAATAAGGACATGGTGCTTTGTGCGGGCTGTCCAGGGAGCCCGCTTGAGTCTAATCTAAACTAGATTTGGCCAATTCAGAGAGCTGCCGACAACTCCTGGCAAGCTGTCTGCCGCACCTGGCAGCCCTGGAGTATAGTAAAAGAAGGAAAACATGAGAGGAAAAAGGCTGTTGTCAGGGATCTGACTGAGCTTATTATGAATTAGGGTTTTATCCTTCAGATTATGTGCACTTCACTGATCATTAGATAAGTGCATCCCATCCATACACATAAGTGCATATTTTTTTAATATGTAAGGTGACAGATGTGTTTATTGCCCTGCATAAAACTGCACAGCTTCCACCCAAATGTGCTTACTAAACTACCAGCAAAGCATAAACATCACCAATTTATTTATTGATGGGGTGGGATAAAACCTGTACTGTAGTTATGTGCACTTTATAAATGTATAAGCTTATTTCCTGTTGATGATATTGATCTTTTCCACCTCCAGCCCAGTCCGTCTACCTCAAGCCTCAGTTCCAACCACTCTGCCTCGCCCAACGTTACCAGCTCAGCCCCCTCCAGTGCCAGAGGTGAGACTGCACATTCTTTTCTTCTCTTTTTTTCCCTCCCCGTATAATACCCTACAGGCTTGTAGACGATATTTCAATCCAGGGTGACTCACATCGAGGAAGCAGACAGAGGTCCACCTGGACAGGCTGAACTTTTAACCTTTGGAGAACGCGATGTTCTCTCAAACCGCAGCGGCATCTTGCCCGATGGGGTCAGCGAGGTTAGATGACTGCTATAGGATACGTGCACGAGGATGCAGATGTGGCAAAAGGAGTACAGTAAAGAGAGAAGGCTGGATGGAAAGTGAGAGAATGAAAAATAGAGAGGGGGCTGAGAGAAATGCTGCTGGAAAAAAAAAAAAAACATGGAGCTGGTGAAAATGCACAACACAGCAAGAAAGAATAAGAGATTATTACAGCTGTGCCAAGTATCCCCGAACACAATCCCCAGTCCAGACCTTGGACATCCAAGCTTCCTCTGCAGCGCAGTGTGAATGTCTAATGCCGCCTTCTGCTGCCCTCTTATCTGGATGTGTTCAAATGACTAAACATGTTCCTGCCTGATCCCCGTCATAAAAAGTAAGAATATATGAAGACGTTTATGGAAGCGTATACACTCCCCTTTGGCAAGCTGCTGACAGCGGGCGGCGCCCTTATAAAAGTGCCCTCTGTCTACCCATAAAGCGTGGAAAGAATTATTGCCACTGTGGTGTTATCTGAACGAGAGCCAGCGATTGGTATCTCATATTCATATGATAGCCTTCCAAGTGATATCACATTTGCTAATGGATCAAGATCCATACAGTAGCTGCCGCTGCTGAGGGGAAGAGCTGTGGAAAATAAAGAATTTGCATGTCTGTGTGTTTGTGTGTGTGTATGGGGTATCTCTCTTCTTGTGTTACATATGTAACCATGTCGAGCTGTAGCTCACGTCCCTGTTGTGATTGTCCAGTGTAACAGAGGAGGTGAGGGAGCAAGGTTAGAGGGAGTGGAGAGAGAGGGTGTGTGTGTGTGTGTGTTTGAAGGAGGGGCTGAGCCATTTATCATGTTGTGGAGCTAGTGAGGCTGAAAGGATGGTGGAGAGGCTTGGAGGGAGAAAGAGAGATTGGCCTTTCCTGATTGCCAGTATTTGTGGGTAATAGCCTAACACCTTGCTTCTATTTGGTCTTTTATGTGTTTGCGCATGCTCTTGTAAGTGTGTGTGTGTGTGTTGATGCTTTAACATTTCACACTGTTCTTTGCAGGCTCGCCTCAAATGGCAGAGAAACACAAGCATTCCAGAGAAAATGCCTGTCTGTCTCCAAGAGAGAGACCCGTCAGTGCCATCTTTCCCAACCCCCTCGACCCTGCACAGGTTAGCACGCACGTCCACGCTCATGCACGCACCCACCTGCACATAAGAGCATCCAATTTGACCCGTATAAATGGCACAATGTCAGACACAGTTCATATTTCATGATGCCTCATGTTCAGGGATAGGATGATTTTAAAAATTCATACTAATGTGCAGAACAACCCAATTCATTGTTAACAAGCTTCACTTCTACATGAAAGGAATGTATATTTATATGCAAAGAACGGGTTGCAGTGGATTAATTATAGTTTCTTGTACAGTGGTGTTTTGGCCTCTGACATATCTAAAAGTTTTGCCACCTCTGGTCACATTTCTGTCCCTGTGAGGAGCTAAACTGTTTGAAAAATAACTAACCATAAGGCTACTGAAAATCACAGCCAGATTAGGACATTATTTTGTTTGTGAGCATTATTACAATAAAGACAGAAAAATAGGATTGGGCACCTTGAGAGAATTGAGCTCTCGAATAACTTAACCAATGCCTCAGACCTTAATTAACTTGACAGGATTATGGCTTGTTCAGTTATCATAAGGCACCTGCTCTAGGCACCAATATGAACAATAAAGCAGAGCAGGAGACGGCAGAAAAGTTTTAAAGCTGCTCTGTTGGTCCAAAATGTAATTCAGAAAAAGCAGAAGACAAAAGTCGATGTATATTTGTAAAGACTTGTTTAAACAACACATTTGTTTGGAGGACGTAAACTGTTGAGCGTGCGAGTGGATCGATCTCTTAGAGACAACAAACATGATGACATTTGTAAGAAAGCTGGTGATAAAAATTGGGGGATTTCTTCAATATTGAAGCCTTCAACACTAAAATAGCATCTAGCAAATAAACACATTTGAAAGAAAGCCTGTGGAATTTTTCAGCAAGTCCAGGAGGTGATTTTTTTTTTTTTTTTTTTTTTGGGCTAGGCAGTAAATGTCTTTGTGATGATCTCACTGTATCATGTCATATTTTTTGCTATTTTTATCATTATATTTTTACAAGGTTTTAGCTTGTTAAACTGAAAGTGTATTTGGTTTCGTTATTATATACAAATTAAACCAACAGTGAGATCAGTTAATATATATCAGTACAATTGATATTTAAATGGGACCCTTTTGGCAATGTTTGCTTGAGTAGTGGTCATAATCTCACCATAGCGCCAAGACTGAAGACATTCTTAGCTGACTATTAAAAACCTTTTCAAGCTTTGATATTTGTTTAAGTCATTATTTTTCTCAGTAAGAGAAATAATGACTTAAGGTGCCCAAGACTGAGATATATAATTAACCCTTTTAAAGTCTGAGGTCACCCATTTGAGGGACCCTAAAACTAAATGGTGGCAAACTGTTCAAAATGCTTATTTTGGAGACTCTGCCAAAATCTTCCATGCTTAAACCTTTCTAATTGTTTTCTGCTTAACTTGATCAGAGTTAGCTTTTGCAGACATGATGTTCACAAACTGATAGAAGTTTAGTGCTTTTTAGGCTTTTGTTTAAATATGTGCTATGTGCCATCTTAATTTCTTCTTCGTCAGTAACAGCTATACTGATATATACACGTCTTTAAAAAAAAAAAAAATCTTATAAGTGCTTCCCTGTGGCTCCAAAAGTATTTAAATAGACCTCATGGTTTCACTGATCATTGCATTTGCAATTGAGCAGTGGCCTTATAAATAGGTACAGGGCTCAAAGGGTCAAAAATAAGCTGTTTTTTGGAAAAATCAGGTGGTGCAAGACTGTACAGACACAAAAACAGAAGGTGAGAGATTTGCTACAAAGCACATGAAGGATTTCAAGAGGAGACATCAAGTCACCAAGCTTGAAATCCTGTTTCATGCGCCACTAACAGCGGGCAAAAGCTAAGGATTACAGTGCTGAGAAAACTGATGTAATAAGCTGCAGCTTAAGTCACCAGTTTTTGGTTTTTTTTTTCTTTCTTTCTTTCTTAAAAAAAAAACAAAAATCTGGGTTCAGTATTGGATGAAACTATGATGCTTTATTCTTATTTTCTCTCTCTATAGTGTCAGTCTTTGCATGGAGAGATTGTTACTCTGTCTTTAGACAAATAAGGTTAGAGATATCATCAATGAACCACAGAATGGGGAAGTACCTCTACACTGTAGTATAACTATGAGTGTTTATGTTGAATTTACTCAACATAAACACTGTTTCTTAGAGGCTAGCAGATGAAGAACAGCCATTTTTCCCCTGCAGGTGGTTGTTTTAGCTTCAGTTGAACACTACTTGACATCCGAGAGCATAGTTGTGTGGTTGTAGTGCAGCAAAAGAAGAAGCTGCTCTATATGTGTCAAAAACTGCCTGCCTTTAAGGTGCATAAAGGGGCAGAAAACAAGGTCACCTCTGCTGTGTTTAGTACATCTCAGTGGGTGACTTTTGCCTCGGAGAGAGAAAAAAAAGCCTCCTGGACAAGAGCACGTACTGTAAGGCCTTTTTAGAGCTGAATAGTGCTGTTTTTTTCTTAAAGCTGCTGATGTTATTGCTGTTTTGAAGGTGTTGCTCTGCCTTATCCCTCTATAAACATTCCTGTACAGCAGGCTGATGTTAATAACAGGAGGCGACAAGAACAACATGATATTGCGATTCTTTTTGTAGCCGAAGGACGGCCTGGTACGCAATCACACACTCCATCCACAAAGACAAAGCTTTGCTAACAGAAAGATAATGTGTTTGCTTTCCAAGGCCATTCATCTCTTGAAGTTGCTGCTTGTGACACAGTTGAGCTGTTTTTCTTTCTCTGTTGGTGTTGAATTCTACAAAGAAAGGGTCTAACAAAAAAGAAACACTGTTATCTGTTGAAGTGTTGATTGTAAGAAACATTGATTGCTTGTATTATTTGTTGTAAGGACACAGTAGTCCAGGTGAAAACACACCGGACCACCTGTGACTTTTTCAGTTTGTAGTTCTCTGTGAATTAGGCAGTTTTATTTTTCTTGTACATCCATTGTCCATAAATACTTTGTGGGTTTCACGCTGGTGCCTTTTTATTACATATTTCAAATAAAAAATTCCTCATGTAGTGTATTTGACAGTAATTTGCTGCATTTCCTTTTGCAGAGAGCCCCTGCTCATCAGATAGGTGACACCACTTTACCAAGAAGTGACCCCAACCTCTCGGCTCCAGATAAAGGTAAAAACATCTTAAGCTTGCACCTTTCACTATTACAAAGGACTGTCTACCCAACAGTCTGAAATTTTAGGAATACACTCTGTTTAAAACTTAAAAAAATTCCCAATATGTGTTTAATGATCACAATCCCCCAAAGAAAATGATTCCTTTATGCAGCCCTGCACAGTTATGCAGGGATGCTGCCATGGTAACCAACAGCTTCTTTGGTTTTAACCGATGCTTACAGTGTGTCAGGGGCAAGCATAATTGGTACTGGCATGCAGTATGTGACAGTTTGACCACATATTGACAAGAGGCACCCACACACAGTCGTGCAGAGAACACAGGAAATGGATACAAATGGGGAAAAAAAAGCTTACATTCTAATACTTTTTTTGTAATCCTCTCCCATAAAAAGAATAATAAAAGGGCAGATACACTTTCTGCCATATGAGTGGACCTTTATCAATTTATAGTATTTCCTGGTACTTATAACAATACGTGATAAAGAGATGGATATTGGATGCGTGCATATTCTTAAACAGACAAACAACCGGCAGTGATCTCATCCTTTCGCCTTGGCGGGGAAATAATTAGGGAGGCTTACAGAGTAGACACCTTTTAATGAAGAGTGACGAGTGGGATGTGATCGCTTCCTTGTGACTCGCAGCCAAACACACAAACACCTTTCCATGCGCTTCAAGTGCGATCAGTAAATAATGCAGTGTGAGCTGCATACAGTAAACTGACACAATATGGTGGCATTTATGCACATCCCAAAGATAAAAGCTGCAAGAATTTACACCAAACCTGTTGTTGTATAAGTGTAATCTTTTTTGAACCTCTAATTGGAACGTCATGTCGTGTTGTTACAATATAACACTTGCCTTAAAACACAACACGCACACAAAGCCGAATCCAGGGGCTACCATTGGTTTATAAATAAATGCCTGCACAAGCAACCCAGATGGCACTTTGTGGCTGATTACAGTTTATTTTTATAGAAGTGTTTGTGCCTGAAGTAGCCGCCGGACAAGAAGCAGCTACCTGACAGCTAAAATGTCTCATTGAATGAGCGCAATCTACCTCCAGACTATAGTGAAGCTATAAATCATAATAAACCCACAAACTGTTTCCTGATTTTATTTATTTGTTCTACAAAAGACAAACACAGATATTAATTGAAGTATTAAAGCAATACTACATAAGTTTCTCAACTTCAAAATCTGTGTTTCTTACTTGTTTTTGATGGCACACGGGCATTTATTATGCACATTCCTGGGGCCGTCGTTGTCCTGCAGCATCCCCAGGCTGAAATCCCACCCTTGACAACATTGTGTTCCAGCCTGGAGCATCACATGGCAGCTGTATTTTGCTTTAAGGCATCACATCACATGCCAGCAACTGGATATCAACACTGGCCATTTTGGATGCAGACTAGGTCTAAAAGCAAGCAAAGAAATCCAGAGGAAGCATATCTGGCTCCTCCGAAGCCATCGGAGGAGCCAGGAGGCAAAAATCTACTACAGCTCAGTTGTACCTCTTTAATAAAGCTAAACAAAATATAATTCAGATAAAGTATCTAGTTTTTACTCGATTAAAAATGTGACTAAAAAGATCAAAAGTCCATTGCATCAAACTGGATATCCTTTTCTGTGGATTAGGGCACGCATGAAGGCCGCATTGATTCACATGCCTAAATGTAGCCTTTTTGAGCTGCTCCGTGAGCCACAGTGCCAACTGCCGCCTGGATTATCTTCTATTTGTTGCCCAAATTAACCAAAAAGAAACTGTGACCCACATAAGCCGACAACACCACACAACATCCCACTGGAAATGATATTGCCTTTGGTAGCGCAGCAGCTTCCAGAGTCACCTCAAATGTGTTATCTTACTGGTCTTGTTTGGATTAAAGAAAAAAAATAAATAATAAAAATGACAGAATATATAAGAGAGCAGGATAATAAAATGAAATAAAAAGCTATTTTAAACCTCAGTTGTAGAATGAGTAAGGCTTTAAGCTCCTGAAGCTTGGCTTTAAAGATAACCTTTTTTCGTTATTAATTATCACACTACAAAATATATCTCTATTGTTTATTAAAGGGATTGTTTTTGATCCTGTTTTAACCAACAGTGAGTGAAAAATCCATCATGTTATACATTTTGTTTGTGCTCATACTGTTCTGTGCAAACTTCTTATGTGACTTGTGGTATGTGTTTGTACTGTCAAGTGAGACCCACCCCCAGTAGCTGGAGCCTTGACAGTGTCAAAGAGGGCGCACCATCCTTTTCTGACTCTGTTGGCAAATTGGTAGGCCCTCCTGTACCTCCTAGGCCACCATACTCAGGTAAACTGACAGACTGCGGTAGTCCTCTACTGAAGAATGGCACTAAGTTTCCACTCTGACCTTTGACACCTGGTGCTCTTGCCAACACTTACTGGAGCTTTTCCCATCTACCTCTTGGCCCTTCAGCTCTTCATTCTTCTTTCGTATGGCAACAGCTTTTTCTCCTCACTGAATGGCTTGAAATGTTGATACTTCCTCTTATGAAGGCTTACGTTCACAATCATTACGCTAACTCAAATTGTTTTAGCTGTTATTTACAGATACAATGTTTTCAGATGTAATACCCACTGCCCAGCAGCACAATCAGCAGATGTGTTGTTTCGTCTCTTTCCCTCTTTTTCTACCATCATTGCATCGTGCAGCAACAGCTGTTGGATGTAGAAACAGCGTGAGGCGCTCTGAAGGACCTGCAGAACATTAGCGCTTATTTGATTCTCTGATGCTTTAAGCAATTTGCCCTCCCTGCTCTGTGTGTTTATGTTTTCATGAGTCATGCTGTGTCATCCTGGTGAGTGGAAGAAAACACCCCTGATTTGAATTTGTCCTCTTTTCCTTTTTCCCCGCTTTCTCTGTCAGCAGGTTCTTCGGCGAAGAACATGAGGTCGCAGTCGCCTGTTCCCATGTCCAGATCGCCGCAAAAGGTCAGTCCAGTCGCTGCCAGTATACACGCTTTACGTCTTTGAACTTGGTTTCCCGGACACAGATGCTGATCAGGCTTTATCCTGGACTGCGAACGTCTCACTGGCCAGCTCCAGGGTCTTTATCCTGCTCTGTGTCAAAAGAAGACAGAAATTTTGCATTACTGTTCAATGAAGCTGTTAACAGCTCCACCACTGCTGATTTAGTACCTTTTATGTCACAGCTGTCCCACAGAGGCCCCAAAATGGGACTAGCTGCAGGGCATTGGTCGTATTGGCTAAATATACGCCAAGCTCTGGGAGGATGACACCTGTTATCTGTAAATCTGCAAAAAGCAGATGGATTTTTTTTTAAAGCTTCTCTGCTTGCTTATTTTAGTCAGTGAATCAAAAATTACAAATACAAAGCAGGCTTTAGATTTTTTTTCTTTTCACTATTAATGTGATGAGACCTCCGTTTGCTCCACTTAGCGGTGCCTTCATCTATCAGCAGAGGTGTTGAAGCAAGTGTTTAATATCTTTGACCTCAAAGTGTTTTTTACATCTGTCTACAGATAAACAGATTATTCTTCCTTTGTCTCCAAGCTCTGATTTATTGTTAATGAGCCTCTTATTAGTTAATACCAGTCAGCCGTAGCAGAAGAGGTCCAGGAAAGGTTAAATAAGCGCTGAGGGAGCTCTTAATGAGAGCAAAAAGTTGTTTTGAAATGCGCCTGAGCTGAGCTCATCTTCTGCTCGCTACGATCTTCTTACAGGCTTTTTGCAAACAACAGTGCTACTCTCCCAGCTTTGCTGCAGGTGTGATATCCTCTCACGTGTGACAGCTACCAGGAACATTGCTGTTTGCATGTGTATGTAGTCCGCTTGTAAAACGGAAGGAGAGATACCGAGGTGTGATTGACAGCTCGGCACTCAGCGTGCTCTGTCAGTCAGATTTGAGTGCGATGAAGTATGTGCAAGTTGCCACATTTGTGTGTGTCTGTTGCTGTGGTGATAGAAGAAGCCTGGAGCGAAGCACCAAGCCTGCCCATCACGGCACAGCCAGAGACGAAACCTCTGCGGACTTCCAGCAGGGACCCATTATCTGGCACATGAACGCGCACATGCCAAACGCACACATAAGTCAGTGCAGCCGGGGGCCGATTACGCACCACAAACCCCGACACAGCAGCAAGCTTGCAGAAAGAAAAAAACAACAAAAAAAAAACATGAGGCTAGTCTGGCCAAGCTGCACTTACTCATCTCTGCAGAAATGATACTTGGTTGACTGGCTTCTCTTTGGAGAAAATTACTCATCAGCACCATATTAAACACATAGATTTCCATCATGCTCAGCCCAGATGTAAAAAGGTTTCTCCACTTGTGCTTGTCAAATGATTACCTCTCTTTATACGCGCTCCGTGTAGCATGAACAATACAACCTTACTGATCAACTCCACACTCCACTAGATCCACTTAAGCCTCAGCAGATACAATGACAGCATTGATGTAATTGCTTAGAAAACATTTTGAAAAGTGATCAGACTTTTGTGAGGGAAATGCAGCATATTGCGTCTTTTCATTTCACTGCACAAGGCCCATTAAGGGCTGTTAAAACCTGGCCCCCTCAGTCTTTCAGCAGACTATTTTTCTTTCAAGTTATTTATTATTGCTGCGTCAACACGCGCTGCAGACAGCAGAGCAGCAAATGCGTGTAATATGGTCGCTTTTTTTTTTTTTTTTATATAACAAGGGGGCTTATGATGATGTTGACAAAAATTATATGCAAAAGTCATCCCAAACTGCACTTGTAATTTTGTTAAAGCACCACCAACTTTGAAAAAAAAATAGTCATGAAAAAGGACATTGTAAAATTCAAAGAGGAAAACCAATTAAGAATAATAAGAACAATCACACATTTGTTAATAAGAGAGGATGAAAAGATGAAATAACCCCTAATATAAGGGTAAAAAAAATAACAAGTTAAACTTGATTAAGGAATAAATCGTGTCTGCTGCGCTTACATGGTTTATTCTTGCAATAAAATCTTTCATTTTCTCTGAGTTTCGTCAAATATATTGAAGTCATCTTCTTGCTGATGCTAATTCAAAGACAGTTGGACTCTACTTGTGCCAGTCACTGTATAGGTAAAGTGATCATGATATTTTGGTGTATATTTATGCCGCTTTTTTGGGGTGTTTTTTTTTTTATTTTTTTTTATTTTTATAGCCTCTTTTTTGCATTTTTTTATATAAATTTCCTTTAGAGTTAAAGAGTTATTACACAGTAAAAATCTGTTTCCTTTTGTAGTTCCTTTTAGGGCCTCCATGCAATCTTTCTTTTTTGTGAATGTTACTGGATTATTGGTCAGCGTTCCAAACTTCAGGACTGAAAAGTATCCTGCCGATAACTTTTTGCCTACTTTTATTTAGATTTTTATTGCTTTTGATTATCTCCTGGGAAATATTATCATGCTGTCACATCAGGCGCCTACAAACAATGGAGCAAATCTAGAAATGAGATGAAAAGTAGAAACCGCTTGAGGTGTGCAACTAAAGAGTTTTAATTAATAATAAATCTACCTATTGTTTTTCCAGTCATTCGGGTAATTATGCAACCATGCAAAGAAAAAAAGGAGGCAGACCGTGTTCTCTAAATATCTGAGTTCCCGAGGCGACAGCTTCAGTTGTGTTTTTTGATGAGCAGCTCAAAAGAAGTTTTCTATCTGTATTCTCGGCATGATGTTAAATCTATGAAGACTTTAAAGTGGCTTTTGGAAGTAAGTGTTCAGTAGATATGAAGTAAACGGTGATTTTCTGTCGTTTTCTCCTCATAGACCACAGTGCCGCCTTTCACCCCGTCACCCACTGAGTGCCAGTCTGCCAGCCTGGTCTCCAACTCCCCCGTCCTGTCTGGCAGTTACAGCAGCGGCATCTCCTCCCTCAGTCGCTGCAGCGTGTCGGAAGCGTCAGGAACCGAGTTGCCCGCTGGTGACCATCCACCCCACCCTCTTCCCCCGCCCACCACCCTGCCGAATTCTATCCCCGTCAGCTCGGATGAGCCGATCCGCAGAGAAAACAAGACCCCACCTCCCTACAGCGTGTATGAGAGAAATAACCCACGCAGGCCTGTGCCGCTGCCCCACAGTCTCTCCATTCCCCCACAGACAGACCCGCCGGCCCTGCCGCCCAAGCCTCACCAGCTCCGCACAGGCAGCATGAAGCTGGATGGAACCGCTGACCCTCGGGTCCCCAGACCGAGGCCTCTGCCCAGGAAGGTGTCGCAGCTATAGGCGCTGGTTAGAGGCTTTCAGAAGGAGGTGGAAGAAAACACACTGGCGTATTTTGCACTTTTCTACATGGCACTCACAGTTTTTTGTGATCTTCTGTTTGGCATTCCTGACCTACACTCCAGTGAAAAACGCAGGCCTATGAATAACCCAAAAAAGGATTAAAAGAAGAAACTTATAAAACTACAAGATACAGAAAGTCCCCTTTGTATTTACTAGAGAGCATGGAGTCGTTCTGCACCTTTAACTCTAGTGCATACAATAGGTCACCATGGTCAGTTATAACACATGTTTACCAGAACACTCTAGAAAAACAAAACATTAAAAAAAAAAAAACAGTTTTGATAGAAGTAATAATCTCAGATATATGTATATTGGTATATATAAGAATTGTTTTTGCCTTAAGTATTGGAAACAGAGTCTTTTATCTGTGAGTCTTGCACGTTTTTTTTTTTTTTTAAATTTTCAACAACTCAGTATATTTGTATACTGTATGGCTAAAAAAAGGTGCTAGAGGCCTTGAGTATGCATTTTAGTGAAGTGTAGAAGACTGGGGTGTGTTCTCACAGTCATATCCTCACAGGCAATGGTGCAAAAGCCAACTCCAACATATATCCTATAGATTCGACTTAAATGTTGCTTTGATTTCTTCCTTTGTGCCTGATGTTGCAATTCTTCATACAGTTAAAAGCATATTTGCTCACTTTTTGCCAGGATAAAGATATTGGTAAATTACTCTTGGCACAGTGAAAGCAGTTATGAGGCTTATTTAAGTTACAAATCAGCAAACTCGCCAATCAAATATAGCCCTCACTGATAATAAAGTCATGATTTTGGACCAAAGGTATTCATACAAACTAGGTTTTTGCATTGGCCATTGCTGCTTATGTGAACACACCCTTCTCCTCCTGCATGATGGCAGATCTTTGTTGTGGGGGTTAGCAATTATTGTGCCAAAGGAAACTGAGCAATGTCCTGGAAGGAAAACTTTCTCTTTTCTTTTTTAAATCTGGGATCAAAACCTTTTTAGACATTTTTTAAGACAGGATTTTAAAAGTGACTTTCACTCAGATATCCAAATTAATATCTACTCCACTGATCTAACTTTAGAAAAGCACAAACATGATTTTTTTTTTTATCCTCTTTATGATGACCAGTACTGTTCTAATGGACTCCTGATTTGACAAAAAAGTAATTGGAGCCGACTTTCACTGTCAGCAGTGACCTTACAAACATGACGACTGATATTCTGCCGGAGAAATACTTACAAACAAATCCTTGTCAAATATTTGAAGAGTTGAGATTTGCTTTCCGTTTAATTAAAAAGATGGACGTGAGATGACTGCACCAGTAGTTGCTCAGTTCAGCCATGTCATGTTGCATTGCTGCAGTGAAATAGACGTTCTGTGGCAGGCAGATTTCACACTGTTTTGTAAAATAGAAGAATTTTTAGCATAAAATATTCCGCATTTCAACTCTGTGCAGCATTTTTTTTTTTTTTTGGGGGGGGGGGGGTAGTTTTAGCATTGTTTGTATGTTTAATTCTTTTTTATTTGTTGTGAATTTTTGAGATTAAATCTTCACAGTAATCAGTACTTGAGAACCTGTAAATTATATGATGAGATCGATGTAAGTATGCCAAATATAAAATTTGTGTATTACAATTAATGTAAATATTGTGTTTTTAACAAAATGTAGCTATAACAATTTACAGCTTTGAATGTAATGTTGAAGCAGCAAATGATTATTATAAATGTTTAAACTTTTATTGTTTTTGTGAGTGTAGAAAAAAAACTAGTCATGCACAATGACTTCTAACTGATTTACAAGTTCAATAAACTGCCCTATTAAATACAGATGGATTCATTGGCAGGTTTCTCGTGAATTTGTCACCTTTTTTGAATGTTTTTCGCTCCCAGCTCAGATTTGTAAAGATTAACTGTTGGCATTGTCCATGTTTTCTAGTATTTGAGGATGGGATGCGAGCCAGAGATCATAATGTTGTTGCTTACACCACTTTCACTGGGGTACACTTTCATTCACTACATTACTATATATATATATATATATATATATATATATATATATATATATATATGCATATATATATTTATTATGGATCAACGATATAATCGGCCCCATATTGGTATCAGCCTTAAAACTAAGTATCGGATATTGGCCACCCCACCAATATTTAACTGATATTAAATATCAGTTTCTAAAGTCTAAAAAAACCCCAAAACTTCTTCAAAAACTTCTTTTTTACAGACTTTAAAACTTCTAAAGACTAGGGGCTGTGAAAAATATCGATACACAGAAATATCGCAATATTTTTATATGCTGATATCATATTGACATTTAAAGACGTGGTATCGATCCATCCCTAAAATACATACATATCTATCTATCTATATCTATATCTACAGTATCTATATATATATATATATATATATATACATATATATATAAACTGCATTTGTTTAAACCCTCGAGGCATTCTGGATATATGATTGTGGGGAGAAACAGATTCCAACAGCAATTCCAACCATCACCAACAGTAATGATTCCTGTTAGAAGGGATTTTGAACACTTCTTTATCTTCAGTACTTTCAGCAATTTACTTTATAATTGAGCGTTTGGGAGAATTGGAAATTCTAATTAGAGCGAAAAAATCAAGCCTTAATGTTTTGTTAAAAAACAAATCCAGATTCATTAACTGAAAACAAAAAGGCCCTCATTAGAAATGAATAAATAAATATATTATCAAACCAGAGATTCGCATAAATGACCTGAAGCAGGTTTCTTCTAATGAAACCTGGAAGCTTCTGGAAGAGTGAAAGGAGCGGAGCAGGTGCTGCTGATTACATTAACGACATGAACAGAGAGAGTGCAGTTCTATGACCCTAAAGCCAAAACAGCTGCATGCATGCCTCAGAATTCTTTTTGCACCTGTGAATTAATTTCAAAGGACATTATTAATTTGTCATATCTTTATTTGGCTTCAATATCTTTCACTGCTTGAAAGTGCTGTCTGCCAGAAGGCTATTTGTTTTCTTAGCTCCCCAGTCTTACAATTATTCACAATGACAAACTATGCATGGACCCATTCCTAATTTGGAATTCATTGCTGCTGTAAAGCCTTAACAGGTAAGATAATTATTTGATCTGATGCATTAAAACGGGGGGAAAAAAAAAAAAAAAACTTTCAGACTTTCAAAGGACTGCATTGACCTTTTTGGACAAACTAATTGGGTAGTTTTATCATTAACTTTAATGATTAATGTCCTGGGGCTTATCCGCCACCATGGAATACAAGGCTAACCTCCCTTAAATTAATAAACGCTCCCACTCTTCTGGAATAAGTAGTTCACTTAAAATGGAGGGCAGTGGCATGATCTCTTCCTGTGTTGTTCAGAATCAACTTGCTAGCTTCCATATTAGCATAGAGAGCTTTAGCTCTCTCATGGTGGTTTCTTGCTTAACCTATGCAAAATTCTCGCCAATATACTCCTGTGATAAACTTAATTTTCAACATTTATAAATTCTTGTTAACTAAATCATTCAAATAATTCAGTCATAAAATGCTATTTCATTGATAGGGCTTGTGATTCAGACTTGTGGCTGATGTTAGCTAGCTTAGTTTTTAAAAGAAAAACATTTTTCAGTTGTTCCTGTTCTCCCTATTCAACAATATCCATGTGACATTACGCCCTTAAAATATAAAATGTTCATGAAAAGATATTTTATCCAACTTGCAATTTTAAACAAGAGTTACTTGCTGCTTAGCCAAAAAATTAAAATAAATTGTGTTTGGTGAATTATTTCTTTCCAAAACTTCAAACCAGTCAATTGTAGAAGAAGTTATTTGACACTGGAAGAGAAGATTTGGCAAGTTTTGCATGGGCAGAACATTTTCAACTTTACTGCCCATCCTACAAATGCACAAACCTGGCACCACTTAAAGGGGAAACTCAGTAACTTTTTTACCTCAATAAATGCTTTTCGGAATCCCCGTGGGGCTAAACAAAGTGTTTACGGAGCGATTCAATGTTTCCCCCCCTCCCACCGGTGCCTTGGGCCTGCGAGCAGCTCTATACAACTTTGCCTGCGCCGACCCGAGCAGAACTTGCGACAACAGAAACCGCTGTACGGTACTCAGGTCCACTATCTACCGAGCTGCTTCCAGCGCTGATTTGAACCAGACTACCAGCGCTAATTCGAAGAAAACATTTCTTTAGCTTCACACCACCTAAACACGGCTCCTGGCTCTCATAACCAACTCTTTGCTGGACCAGAGTGATTCACGTAGCTTGCGCTGCCTGGGCGCCGGGTGAAGCATCACTGCTTCAGGCTCAATAATCACTTGTCATGTCTGCAAAAAGTAAGTAAAAGTTTGTATTCTTACCTGCTACCCGCCAACACCAGAGAAAAATATAATCCACGGCATATTTACCCGCAAATCGCGGGTAAAACATCCCGTTTCAGAAGAGACAGGACTTTGCTTTGAGTAGAGGGAGATGCGGTGCTGCTACCAACGCAGCAAAGTAGCATCAACAAGCTAGTAAACGCTTAGAAATATATCCAGGGATCAAAATAGAGGAAAGACAGGTAGAGAAGCCGTCTGTGTGCTGTGGGGGTGTAGGGGGGGTTGAACTTTTAGACAGTGAAAGGACGCCACTAGGGGGAGCCCCGAGCTGAAGTTACTGAGTTCTGCTTTAAAAGGAAAGTTATCAGGCTTTCCAGTGGTGAAAGAATTACTGTGAAGCATCGCTTAATCAACCGAACACAAATTGATTCTTACTTTGGATATCTCAATAACTTTGTCAGCAGTGGTGTTGGAAACGGACATTCTCAGTAGCCTATGACTAAAATCAACATTTCTGTGTTGCCACATTGGTGCATTTCTTCTGAGATGTTATGGTCTGACTCCAAACTAATGTACCACTGTCCTATACTTAGCAAGTTGTAGTGATTGTATGACCTGATGAGAGGTGTGTGTGTGTGTGTGTGTGTGTGTGTGTGTGTGTGTGTGTGTGTGTGTGTGATATGTGTTTTTATATATATATATATATATATATATATATATATATATATATGTATGTGTATGTGTATGTGTATGTGTTTATATATGACTCTATGGGTACAGTAGGCGAAGCCCGATATATGTACTCCCTGCCGCGGGAGAGGCTCTGCACACTGACCACGCCAGCTACCGATTAGGTACAAACACCCAGTCACCACTTTACTAATCTTAGCCACGTATGGAGTGATGACTGGTCCAACTTCATCCCAGTTAGTCGCATCTGGCTAGGCTGGGTGAAGTTGTGGCCTAATCTCGCAGGGGTCTCAACCGTGACCACCTGTGCACCTCATTGATTTTGTCCAGCAGAGCACGAACCAATGCAGGTGCATGACACCCTGTGGGGGTCAAGCAAGCAAATACTTGACACACCCTTCCTCTCACAGGTCCTGTGATCCTGGAGTGAGCACAGACCTGGAGAAGGAGCCCGACACATCCAAGAGATAGAACCTTATGAACGGGCAGGGTGAAGACCACGATGCCGCCGTACATATGTCATCAACACTCGGATCACTGAAAAGAGCCGCAGACGTCGCCACACTTCTTGTGGAGTGCGCCCGCATCACAGTGGGCGGCTCTTGACCCGCTTGTAGGCTGTGAAAATACATTCACACAACCACCTAGCCAAGCGTTTCCTGGATAGGGCTCTGCCAGCCGTACCGTCACCATAACAAATAAACAACTGGTTGGTGTTCCTGACAGTGGCTGTTAGGTTGACATGGCATGTCAACGCACGCACAGGCCATAGGAGATGCAGTTTCGCCTCCCCAGAATCCTCATGAGGGGGAGGGTAAAAAAAAGCCTCCAGTTGGATGACTCTGGACCGAAATGAGCTCCCTATGTTCTTAGGAACAAAGGAGGGGGTTAGGTCTCAGGATGGCACCACCGTGGTCCCCACAAAGGAATAAAGAACTCGGATGGACTGACAGGGCACACAGTTTGCTCACACTCTTGGCTGATGTCAGAGCAAGAAGCAAAGCTGTTTTGAGTGACAAGGCCCTGAAGGAGGAGCGTTCCAAAGGCTCATAGGGGTCCGTAGTGAGGACCTCAAGCACTAATGGTAAGTCACACTGAGAAACAGAAGTAAGCTCCACTGGTCGTAGCTTTCTGACTCCCAGCAGGAACCGCTTAACCAGAGGGTGGGCGAGGACTGGACCTCCGCCCAACCCTTCGTGGCATGATGAGATGGCTGCAGCGTAAACCTTAACAGTCATGTGAGACAGCCCTCTATCCACCAAAAGCTGTAGAAAGGAAAGAGTGTCCCCTACTGAACATGTCAGTGGGTCCACTTTCCTCCCCTCTCACCAACGCTGAAAACCCAACCACTTAGCCCTGTAACAGGCAGTGGTAGAGCCAGCCCTAGCTGCTTGGATGGTACTCACCACCTAAGCAGTCAAACCATCCCGAATTAGCCTGTCTCTTTCAGGTGCCAGACTAGAAGTGGCTGACCCAGGGTCAGCAGCGCCTGAACCGCGTCTGCCTTCTGAGACAGTGACCCCTGGAACTAGGGAATGGGCCTTGGTGGAGCACCAACATTGTGGTCAGCTGCGAGAACCACGGAGCTGACCACTGGTCGGGAGCCACCAGAATGACCCTCAGCCGTTCCACCCTCACTCTCTCCAGAAGCTGGGGAATGAGACGGAGGGGGAGAAAAGCATAAAACAGCCTCCTTGGCCATGGAGCGTGTGAAAACGCGTCCACCCCCAAGGGTGGGTGGTCCTGCGGGCTCAAGGAGAACCAAGGGAGCAGTGGGTGTTCGATCTGTTTGCAAACAGATCCACCGTTTCCCTCCCGAATCAAGTCCAGATCTGCTGTACCACTTCTGGATGCAGTCTCCACTCGTCCTCCAGGGGGCCGCCCCTTGACATGGGGTCGGCCCCTCTGTTTTCGATTCCTGGGACGTGGAGGGCTCTGAGATAACAGGTTCTCTAAAGCCAATGACCACATGTTCTCTGCCACTGTTAACAGGGCCGCAGAATGTACACCGCCCTGTCTGTTGATGTAAGCAACTGTGGTGCGGCTGTTGGTCTTCACCAACATGTGTCTCCCCTTAACAGGTGACTGAAGTGTTGGAGAACCTGGAATATTGCCTGTAACTCCAGGAGATTGATGTGACGGTCCTCCCCTGGAGGCCACACATCACTGCTCTGCCCACGCAGGTGCCTCCCCATCCCATTAGGGAGGCATCCATGAACACCGACGTGTATGAGGTCACTTGACCTAGTGGTGTCCCGGTCAACAAATGTTGTGGGGATCCCCAGTACTGCAGGTTGCCCTGCACTGATGGGGGGGGGGACCGTCAACAGCCAAAACCTTTGCCTCTTGAGGTGTAAGCATAGGCTGTTGAACCACCGTTGAAGACGACACATGTGCAGCAGTCCCAGTGGAACCACTGGGTAAACTGCTGCCATGTGTCCCAGGGTCTGCATAACAGTCAAGGCTGTGACACGTGGATACTGTCGGAAGTCTGTTGTATTCGTAGGCTGTTCCCTGGAAAGCAAAACGCAGGAATTTCCTGTATTTTGGAGCCACCTCAACTTGGAAATAAGCATCCTTCAAGTCGATTGTAGAGAACCAGTCGCCTGGTTGGATGAGTTCCAGCAGTTTCTTTACGCTAGCATGTGGAACGTCTTGTGACCGATACCCGTGTTCAGGGCACAGAGGTCCAGGATGGGTCTGTAACCCCCTGTTTTTTTGGGAACCAAAAAGAATGGGGAGTAAAAACCTCGTTCCTTGAGGAGGGACAATTGACATTGCCTGTTTAGAGTTCCAAGAAGGGGAGATTCAGGACCTACTATCTCTTGTTGAGAGGACGGATTCATCTCTTGAATGCCCCTGAACACTGGGGGGAGCCTACAGAATTGGAGAGAATATCCCAGTCTGAGGGTCCTGTCCAACCAGTCTGTCAGTATGCAGCTGCTCCGCCACGCTGAAAGCCGAAAAGGCGAGACCGGTGCAGCAGAAAGATCCTCTCGGTCTGTTTTGGGGAGGGCGGTAACACGCAGCCAGAAGTGGCGAGAGCTGACGATCGACAGGGACATAACACGCCCGGCAGCAGTAGCGACTCTGAATGAGGTGTTCATCTGGCTGAAATGCAACCGAGGAACTCCACAGTGTCAGGGGAGGGGGGGCGTCGCGTGGGAGGGAAGCTGCCACTGTTATGCCTAGCACACCCATGTTATTAGATACTGCTGCTGTTAGCTGCTGCTGCTGCTGCTATTAGCTACTAGCTGGGGCATCCTGCGGCAGTGGTGGCAGTGGTTTTCTGGACCCTGATCAGCCAGCTGATAGCGAGATGAGAAGTACAGTCAAAGTGTCTTCGAGCGGAGGCACACTAGGAAGCACAGTCTCTGTTTGGCCCTGCACACGCAGGAAAGACGTTACCCTGTGACTCTCGTCCAGGTCTTCAGCGACTCCGGCCACAATGCCTTCATGTACTGTTGGGTGTCGGGAAGCGCTGGGGAGACGGAAGCAGGTCGAGGTGGTTGAGCCGGGCCGTAACTCCTGGCGGTGATGGCTCACAGGGTTTGGAGGCAGTGGGAGGGGGGCAGGTGAAGCCCAGCACATTCCGCCACAGTTGACATGATTTAAGAGAAGTCGAGTCTGACAGAAGCGGCGCCTCCACCATCGAGCCGTCGGCGAGATAGGTTTTTCCTTCATCTCACTCAGGCGGTGAGCCTGCAGCAGAAGCTGAGCAGGTCTGGTAGACGAAGTGGAGGTGGTAGTGGTGAAGCAGTGATGGCCTCCTCCATGGCATCCTCAGACTCTGCTTCCTCTGTAGATGAAGTTCTTGGAGTTGCGACTCCTTCCTAGGAGATGGTGTGTCAGTGGGCATTCACCAACGCTGAAAGAAAAGGAATGAGGGCAGCTGGTGGTGCACCTGCCTTTATCGGTAGACGCCCTACTGGCCGGCTACGTACATGGAAATTTCAGTGGGCTAACGCAATTGGAGGAGAGTTGTACCCATAGAGTCCAGTAGAGGGCGAAGCCTGTGTGAGATATAACTTGCCTTCATCCATGTTTTCAATACAGTCTGGCTCATGTGAAGCATCAGTACACGGAGAAGCAAATGCTCTGGTATAAAGAAGTCTTACTTTGTCAGCCAGCATCAAAATCTTCACTGGGGAGTAAGCCATCTTGTTAACCAGGGGTTTGAGCTGCATGTCCCCTGTGAGCACCCTTGTTTTAATGTGCAGACTCCTATGACCTAAAGCCCAGAAGCTCAATGTTGTGAAGGGCCTATAAGACTAAAGAGGGGAGAGAATGGCTAAAATTCAGGCAGAGAAGCAAAAATACTGCTTGGGGATTATATGTTCAGGCTGTGCCTCTTTGGCGTGTGTAGCTCAAACTAATCTCCCAAGCAAACAACAAGGGGAGGCCTCAAAGCCCTTCGTCTTATGAAAAAAAATATTTGTCTTGGTTAAAATGGGTTTCAGTGCGCACAGTTAAATCCTGACCATCAAGCTTTTTTCCTCTTTGAGCACTAGCACTTGTCCATAAATATTAGTTCAATCAAAACCAAATTTATTTTCCAGAATGACTCAAGTTCCAAGCTGGGACAAGCACGAGGCTTTGTGTGGTGTGTTTATAGCCACACTTTATTTTTAAGTACTCAGAATCAGCTCATGTATCAGTTCAACAGGTAATTTTCTGGGGAACTCATTTTTACCTGCGCCAAGGAGGTAATGTTTTGGGGAGCATTGGTTGGTTGTCTGTCAGCAACTTTATGGAAAAAGTCTACTGGACGGATCACCAGCCGTGTGCTTCAGCCCAAGGACGATCCAATTAAATTTTGGTGGTGATCCGGTTCACCTTCTGGATCAGGGAATTGGTTTGAAGGATTCTTTATCATTGCGAGAGCTGCTTGGCGGAGGTCTGCTTCTGAGTGCTTTTCTAGTTAGCAAATGTGCCATCTAATACTGCTTTTCACTTTTTTTGCTGATGGTGTAGATGAATGTTGCAAAGCCTAATGGCCCCAAAGCATTAGGCCTGGTAGTGAAACATTTATGAGCAGGCCAGGTTGGTAGTAGCTGGCTAGGTAACTAGAAGGATGGATATATTGGTAAACTCAAATTGCAGTTGTGGAGAAAAAATCCTATTGAAGGCAACACTTGCTGCAGGCAAACAAACCAAAATGTTTAGAATGGTGAGCGGTGAAGAGGATATGCTATGTAATCCAAATGTCATTGGATCAGGAGAATTTTAAAGAAATCAGCACCTTTTCCCTTTTGGACCAACAAACTGCAACTTGCCATGACTAACCATAGTTTTTCTTGGGTGTGTTTACTAGGGGTGTAACGATACACAACTCACGGTTCAATTTGTATCAGGATTTTTGACCAATGATTCGATACACAAAGATAATTAACTTGATCTAACAAATAACCTGAATATAGTTGAACACAATCAAAATGAATGAATAAATAACCAAAGATATAACCTGTCTCTTTTCTGTAAGAAAATAATGCTTTTGAAAAATAATTGAACTGTGCTGTTAATCAAAAATGAAGTTAAATAATAAATAAACCCTTGGCAGCCTTCTACATCAGTTGACATTATTATACTGTATTGATCCCAGGGTGGGAAATTCAGGGGCCGTTCACACGAGGACGATTGTGGGTAAAAATGACATAAAATTCATTGGAAGTACCTTTCATTCACACAGCAATGGCGTTATTCTGGGTTGATGATGCAAAAATCTGAAGACTCATGCCAAAGTGAAATTCCTTAAGACCCTGCGCTGTCGCGTTCTCGTCTGCACAGCCCAAAACGCAAAAATGATGGTGGACCTGCTCACGCCACGCTCACATCGCATGCGCGTTGACGTCTCACACAAACAGGAAAAACAACAATCTTGGACTACATAAACCCAGCTGATCTAAGGTAGATTTTACGCATGTGTGTGGTCATGGTGGAGCTTTATCACAGCACCACCTAATCTATACACGCAGATTTCTTCATGACGACACTCGTGTTAACGCTGATGAAAAGATGAGACGCCACTTTTGCGTCTTATCTTCTGATCGTCGCCATGTTAACGTAGCCTCAGTCACTGCATTTGACCCATCTCTAGATTAACCAGAGGGCAGCCATGTGACGGCGCCCGGGGAGCTGCCTTCCTGGACTTCTCACTTTTTTTTTTTATTTTCAGAAACCCTTGTGACTTTAATAAAACAAATCCTGGGTCCTTTTAATCACTTAACTGATGTTCGATATAGCACAGTCTGACTCCAAATTTGTTACCCTCAAGCAGTCATAGCTGTACTAAGTGTTTAAAGCCAAGAGAAATCTCCCTGGCACTTCAGTTCAGAGGTTAGAGAAGTTACTCAACTGTGCAAAGTGGGTGCATTTACATGTGAGGTCCATGTTTATCACAAAGCTTCTAACTATCACATAACATCTGTAGAGCTGGCTCTTGCTGCGTAATCAGCATAACAGTTGTTTGTTGATGGAACTGTGCTGCTTGACCGAGGGACCTTGAACAATGACAAATCTTTCTCTAGTCTATAAACTGTGTGCTAGTCTGCATTGTCGGCATAGTGTTTGGAAAAAGCACAGCTCACCTGTAGGCACTCATCATAATTGTTGGTGGCCGGCTCTAATTTGACAGCAATTATGCAGGAATGAAATTCCAGCTACAGTAGTCAGTTTCCCTGCAACAGAGAAGGTATGTTACAGCATGGCTCAGATGTGTCTTCTTTTCAGTAAACCTGTAAGGATTGTTGGTCACAAACCTCCAGAGACTTGTCAATCTGCCATTATTTAGGGAAGCACTCCTTTTACTCTGCAGAGGTGGTAAACAAAGCCTTTCTTGGGTAAAGGATGGGAGAGAGTTAACACATTTTTTGCTGATCCCAGACATTGACATTTTGTATTGGCACAGATAGCTTCTCTGGAACAAAAGGAGGCATAGCTGGAAGGCACAAGGCTGTTGCAGCATGTAAATATTATGAACCTGCCGAGCTCCTTGTAATTGTAAAGCTGTTTAGCATATAATGCACCATTCATTATTTCCAGCAAGGTTTTTGCCACAGTTTATTGTACAAGCACTAAACAGTCTCCATTTATAGCGTTCATGGGTGATGATACATAATTATCAAGGGAAAGTCGGTGCGAGGTATCAATTTAAAGTTGCCTGCAGCAAATTTGGGAGAACACACAGCTGCAGAGAAATTCAAGGTGTTTGTCTTCCCTTGGGAGAAGGGAAGCTGGAGTAGCTCTGCAGGGAGCAAAGAGTCTCCATCTCAGAGGCACACCGAAGGGAAGTTTCAAAGAGAGGCTTGCAGGAATAGATGGCGGGTTTTTTTTATCTTTATGCTTCACTCCTATATCTGCTCTGTTGTGTTCTGCTGCTTTATGGGGGATTTTCCACCTGGCAGCTTCAAATGCTCAGTTGTTTTTTTTTTTTTTTTTTTTTGAAGGGCAAGAAGCTTTTCCCCCACCATTTGTGATGTCCTCTTCGGAGGACTATTTCCTCAGCTGAATATGAAGTTGATTGTTGGTTTCAAATCCTTTTTAAATACTGAAGAGAAAAAAATGGGGGGGACTGCAGGGATGTGTGTTTAGAAAGGGAGAAAGAGGGTTCTTGGAAGAGGTGCAGCAACCTTTCTGGCATGTGTGGTTGACGGTTCATCCTTTGAGAACAACAGACGATGACATTCCAGTTATTTCATCAACTGATGAGCTTATGTGACAGGTGGTCCTTTACCGATACCGGCTACTGCAAGAGGAGGGGAAAGAAAGAGGCCGTCACCAGCAGGTGGTTAAGAACAAATAAAAGCTTTATTAAAGAAATTAAAAAAAAAAAAAAAACTAAAAGTTTATAAAATAATGCTAAAAGTCCAACTAAAAAGTACCAAATTAAGATAAGAGGCTAAAAGGCTTGCGGTGGTCGGCATCTCTCTCGGCTCCATCGTCTTGGGCCAGTCCCGGGTCTATGGCGGCTCCTCCCGGCAGCCGCCCTCCTGGCCATAGGCTACCCGGGACTGCCGCTCCTCTGGCTGTAGGCCTTTCTGTGTGTCCACGGCTGCCCTCCAGCTTCCACGCCGCATTTCTGTGTCTCCGCCACCACCGCTGCCATCTCTCGAACCCCCCCCAGCCGGGGAACTCGACGTCCTCCCCCGGCTGCGCCTCCTGGACCCAGTCCTCCTCCTCTGTCCCCTCTCTCAATCCTCTCCTTCTGTTATCCGCACACCGGCTTTTATCTTCCTCCTTCCAATTAAGTCTGGGGAGGAGTCCTTCTCCCCAGGTGCTGCCAATCAGTTCGTTAAAAGCTCCCACTAGCTTGGGAATAAAACCTAAGTTCAAACCCACAAAAACCATAAAAAGCATGCTAAAAACCAAGCTAGTGGGTAGAGTCCAGTCTCTGGCAGCACCCGGCTGTTCACTCTGTGACACTTGCGCACCGATATTTAACATCTTTACCAGGATGAATGGTTAAGATTTGACGTCCCAAGAAAGATAAAAATGGCTGTAAGCAGCAATGATTGTGCCATCAAGCTGACTATAGGGTATTATCAACCCAAGAGTGCTTCAAAGGAGGACTGGACAATATAAAAAAAAAAAATAGATATATATATATATAAATCTTTTTTTTTTCTCCCCAAAGGTACTGCCAGTTTCAAAGCATCTATAGTTTCTTTACAATACAGAGCACCTGTACAGTTTTCAGTACAAAGATCGGGATGAATGTCAAAAATGGAGATCACAACAAAATATTTATAAAAAGAGAAATATTGTGATATCCCAGATGTTGATGGCCACACAAGAAGCTACAGTAAAATCCACGTTTGCCTGACATTATGTAAGACGTACAGCAAAATCAAGCCAAAGCAAATTCTAAATTTTAGTTGCTTTTCTATTTTTTTGATAGTTTGATCTGCCATGTTTCCTTGTTCACTCATTCAGTGGAGCTCCACAGTAATGCACAGCCATGTTACACTTTTTCTTTTTTAAACTGATGTCAAACATTATCACAATATGATTGCAAACATGCATACACACAAAGCATCATTAGCCAGCAGACCTCTGCAATGACTCCACCTGTGCATGTATTTCTGTAGCTGCTCTAACAAACCTACCCTCTACTTTCCCCTTCAGGTGCATTTTGGAAATATGTCCTTGAAGTTTGCTGAAATTGATTTTTTTTTTTTTTCCCCAAGTTGGAGGCAAGGGGGAGAAGAGGTGACACAAATGGAGAGGAGAAATAAAGGCCATAAGTGAGGTTCCTACACTTCATGCCCCAGAGTAGTATTGGGAACAAGTTTAGATCACATCATTCTTTACTGTGAGATTGCTGTTATACCTGCGATAAGATGAGATGAGCTAAGGCCTATTTTGGCTGAAATTGAAGCCCTAAAGAAATTTTTTATCCCCCTTCTGAGTTTTAGAGCTTTACATTTTCCAGCTGGAGCCACTTTAGGTTTTTTTTTTTTTTTTATGTCCCCCCCTTTAAATCTGTTTTAATCCATATGCTTCTTAATAATTTTCAAAGTGATAGATTCTCAGCTAGAGGCATTCACCAATGTCTCACAGCCCACAAAGCTTCTTTAGTATTCTTTTGTTAATGGATTGAAAGAGTGATTCCCAACCTGCCCCCACCCCCCTGAATCTTTGACCCAGATTTCTAAAAGCCACTAGTTGATCTAAAAAAGCTCAGAATTTCACGTTGAAAGAAAAGGGTGTTTCTTTTTTTTTAAATAAATGACAGTCTTGCAGTACATTCATTATGCTGACTTTTCAACATGCAATGGTTTGCAAATGACCTGGGGTCTCATTTATAAAACTATGCGTAGGATCGTTACTAAAAGTGTACGCACGCCCAACACCAAAAGTTTGCGTACGGCAAAAAATATTCAGATTTATAAAACCGTGCGTACACACAGATTCAAGCAATTTCCCTTTTATAAATCACACTCTTCCTGGAAATTTGCACAGGTGAATTTGCCTCATGCCGCCCCCTACACGCCCACTTTCTACCATAAATGGTCAAAGCAAAGCACCTCATGGATGTTTCTGTACATAAATGAGCCAGCTGTTCTGAGGCATTTAAAACTGAATCGTGGTGACCGAAAAGACAATAAAAAGCAATTTCACGGAGATTGAAGTGGAGGTGCTTGTTGGTGAAGTGGAGCCTCACAAAATCATTTTATTTGGGCGCCACAGGAAACACAGATGAAGGAAAGTCTGAGTGGAGGAGACGCTGTGGAGGAGCGACTGTGTGCAAAACGCAGAACACCTGTTCGGATTCCCCCTCCCGTGCCCTCCCCCCACCTGCAAACACCTCCACAGGTCTTTGGTGAGGTTGATTGCTCCACCACGGAGCACGCTGTGGTCAGCAGCTGCTGATGCGTCGGGATGGGCACGGTTTCGGTGGTCGGTCTATCGGGGTCCAGTTTATAGACAAAAGCGCTGCAAAAGTAAATGTGATTAGTAGCCGGTCAGCAGCAGCAGCAGCATCATCATCATCATCATTGGGCCAGGAAATCCTGAAAACGTGCTCCCTTCTAATTTTCCCATCTGTAGGTCCTCCAGCACCACCGATGCGCAGCATTAAGCAGGAGAGTACCCACTGTATTAACATGTTTAGTAAGTAAGTAAGTAAAATTTATTTATAAAGCGCTTTTCACAGATAAAAATCACAAAGTGCTGTACATAAAGAATAATTAGTACAATGAAATAACATAACATATTAAAAGAACATATAACAGAAACATAGAATAAACCCAGTCAATCACCATCAAATCAACCAAAAGCCTTCCTAAATAAAAACGTCTTCAGCAGTTTTTTAAAAGTTTCCAGAGTCAATCAGACGCAGGGACAGGGGGAGGTCATTCCAGAGTCTGGGGGCTACAGTCTTAAAAGCCAGGTCTCCCCGGGTTTTAAAGCGGGTCTTTGGGACCTTCAAGAGATTCTGGCCTGAGGAACGGAGGGTGCGCCCTGAGGTATAGGGACACAGCAGATCAGTAATATACCGGGGGGCCTGGCCATGCAGTGCCTGGAATGTCAATGTTAAAATTTTAAAATCAATTCGGAATTTAACCGGGAGCCAATGAAGATTTAACAGAATAGGGGTGATGTGGACTGTTCTGGATGAACCTGATAAAAGTCTAGCAGCCGAATTTTGAACTAACTGGAGTCTTTTGAGTGTTGTCTTATTAAAACAAGTAAAAACAGAATTACAATAATCGATACGCGATTAAATAAAAGCATGAATGATCATTTCAAGGTCTGCCCTTGACAACATTTTCCTGACTTTTGAGATATTTCTGAGATGATAAAAGCAGCTTTTAGTCAGCTGTCGGGAGTGACCCTCTAAAGTCATAGCCTGGTGTAGTGATTTACCTCGGTTTGCTTGGGGCACCACTCATTCATAATAACTTAAATATATCTATTTAAGCTCAGGCTTGAATGAGAAAGCCTGAAAATGTCTTATCAGAACTAAATCAGTCTATCTGAGAGGAAGTAAATTCTACAGAAGTCAGTTTCATGGATTTTGCCTTCAGAAATCATGACAACGGTGAGGTGATCACACATATTTATTAACAAGAATGAATAAACCAACAATATCAAATCAGTTGAGCTTGCAGGATGAAAGCACCATGAGGAGAAGATGATTTTACTTGTGATGATGAGAATGATGTGAAGGTAGGATGAGAATAAGAGAGAGAGAAACTTGTAAACTTATTGCTATGGAAAACAATGGTTCTGAATACTTAATTATGCTAATGAACTCTCGCATGGAGGAGAAGCGGAGTCCGTCAACCAACCTATAATTTGGAGTGAATATACTAAATTTGGGTTAACATTCAAGTTAAATAATTTGGTTATAATTTAGATGAAACTGTCAGACACCACGTATATGTTCAAGGTGCTGGGTAGATCCTACTGTCTTGGTACGCCGGTCCTCTCTGGAGCAACCCCGGTCCGGTGGCCAATCCGAATCGGTGTGTTCTGAAGGATGTTGGTGCGTGAATCAGTAGGTCTGAAGCTGCCCTGATGTTCTGGAATCTGTCCAGCAGAGTTCCAGAAGAAGAGACGTGGTGGTTGACAACAGCTGCTCGAATGGGTCCGAATTTAATAACTAGACTTTACAGGCTACTGCGTTTGGGTCCAGCAGTAATCTTCAGAAAAGTCTATAAAAATCAGAAAGGTCAGTCCTGATGACTGGTGGAGGCTTCAGAGATACTAGGTAACGATTATCAACAAAAAGGTAAAATAACTTTCTTAGTTGGACTATAGTCTATTGTTAAGATCTTTCGCGCGCAGACAAAGGGGTTACACGTGGAGATAACAAAAAGGACGATACGAAACGGAACAAAAACAAAGACTTCACAGGATGAAGACTTGGCACAAACTCTCTTTTTAAAAGCAAGATTGGAGAGCGGTCCTCTGGTTTGAAAGGCCCGCCTCGAAGGGGAACTTAACCAATTGTGACGCGATACATCACTACAGGGAGTGACTAAGCGTCAGCATGGAGCTCATAGAATCACATTACACAGGCGTCTGTTTCTCTCTCCTCCATTCTCATTTAGATGTAAGCACGATCAATAATTAAGGTTTCTTTGATTACATACAAAATGACGTGTAGGAGCTTGAAGTCATCTGTGTGGCTGAAAAGGAAACATCTCAAAACATTTATTCTAAATTGTTGGAAATGGAATAGAAAGTTCAACACAGATTGAATCATGTCAAAAGAGGAATCAAGTTATATGCATATAAATCAGATTATATGGAATTAAACCAAATTAATTCAAAGTAAAAGAATCCAAGTTAAATGTTTAATACAAGAAAGAGGAACACATTCTTGAAATTCTGATGTCCTTTTGAAGCTGAGGGAGAAAGGGAACCTGGTGTGAGGAGAACATTGCTTTTGGTCCCACAGTTTGTTGGGAGAGATAAGAAGTGTCAATTTTGATGGAGACCAGCTTTGGTGAGACAAAGAGATCTCAGGTCGCTGAAGAGTCGAACAAGCACTTAGAAGAAAGTTCTGCCATTTGCGGGGTTTCTTCTTAACATTTATGGGGAGAATCTGTGTTTCTGTTTATTTAGAGGTGGTCAGAGTCAGGGCAGATATTCATCTTCGGGGGTAGAGTAGCTGTTTTAGGAGCTATAGCTTGATAAGACTGGTGCCTTTTGCACAGCAGGGGTCGAAGGTCGGTTCCTCTCTTGTTGTCCTGAAAAGGAATGTCTGTGTGATGGAGGGAAAAAGGCCATTATTTTATTCAGGTTAGGATTGTCATTAATCCTGGAATGTAGGATCACAACACTGGTCAAACACCACACCAGGGTTCCTAAGGCTAGCTTGGACAGACGAGCCCAGAACACCAAGGCGGTTCCTGATCAGGGGGGATCATTTTGTCCGGGGCGATGATCAGTGTTTCTGTTTTACTTGAATTTATCTGAAGATAATTTGAGGACAGCCAGTTTATGATGGAGGACACGCATTCCAGGAGCTCGGATAAAAGGTGAAATTCTGAATCATTAAAAGAACAATACAACTGAATGTCATCTGCATAAAAGTGATAAGACATGTTTTTAAAACCACGATTCAGCTGACCAAGAGGCTTCACGTACAGCAAAAACAAAAGGGGCCCAAGAACAGAACCCTGCGCAACTCCGCAGGACAAGTCGGACACACTGGACATCACATTATTAAAGGCGACATTGAAGGTTCTACCTTTTATATATGAGGAGAACCACTGGAGGACGGACCCAGAAAACCCCAACATCAATCAGTCTGACTGCTGCGCACCTTGTCAGATCAATGTGTATACTGTATATCAACATGATTATCATTGGTAGATGAAGATGATGGTGAGAAAACTTTAAAAAATTTATTTAACATAAGTTTGCTTACGGACCTTTTTATTTATTTGAAAGGTTCTTACAGTTTCAGCTCACCTGCGCACAGTGCGCAGCATAAATAATGCTGCTGGTTTGAATCCTAAACCCAACTACGATAGAAATTTGATATGAAGGGGGAAATAAATGTTTGAGTGTGGCAGGACAAAAAGAGAGTTTGGACAGGGATTGATCTCAAGTCTCCTGTGTAAAAGTCATGCACACTAACCACTCTGCCATAGAGGAGTTGACTTAAGAACAGCCTGGGCACACTATCGCCGTGTCTCAATCCACGCACTTTCCTGAGTGCACTGGAATTCAGGGCATAGTGCGCACTGTGTACTTCGTCTGTAGTGCACATTACTGTCACTAAATGCTGACCCAAACAGTGCACTGCACTTACAGGAAGTGACGGACTAGCATTGCCCACTAACATGAGCTATCTCTACTGAGCCGGTATAACCGCAGCCTCAAACAAATGACCAGATCATAACTGTCATCAGGGAGTGAACAGCTTGGTAGCATGCCACAATAAACATTAGTGATTATGTCTAAATCATTTCATAAATGTTATTTAAATCAGTACAATACAGCCTCCAATGCAGCAGGGGTCGCCACCGCTTTGTTCACTGCCGTTATACATTTTTGAAAGCAGTTCGAAAGTCCCGCCTCTTCCTCTACGTCAGCAACATGGCGTCAGTTTAGTGCGAGTAGTGTGCTTCGTTCTGCACTGCATTTTTGGGCGTGATTAGGGTAACATCCTGGTACTTTCAGTGCACTGAATTTTTGGCTTAAATGACACCATGTGTGCACTACACACTCAAAAACAGTGTTTGAAGTGCTCAAGTGCACGGATTGGGACACGGCCTATCTCTTAGATGGAAGTGACAGGACCCCACGCTGCCAGCAGGGGAGTCAACATGCAGTGTTGTTACAGTTCCCCACCTCACCATCTGTGTCGCCAGTTTCCCTAGTCTTCAAAACCAGCATACGAATGGGTCAGAGTTAACGTGAGAGACCGCACATTTTCTCGTCAAGTTTGGTTTTTATAAATCATAACTTTTGCGTGGAAACTGGCGTACGCCAGGCCCTGTTTTGTGCTTACGCAACATTTATAAATGAGACCCCTGAAATCCTATTTTCATTTTAAATCTTTCCTGCCCACCCACAACTTTTTTTTTTTTTTTTTCATTATATCTTTAATGCTTCCTTTCCATTGATCCCCCCCCCCCCCCCCCCCCCCTTTGTCAAAAAGTGACCCTGTTTACGGCGCTTTTGTACCTTGGCTACCCCATTCCCACCTCAGTCCTTGTGGTTTAGTAGTCTATGCAGCAGGACTAGAGGAGCTGCATCTAGACTTGCATCAGGCCAGCCGTGTTAAAGGTACTCTTTTGGCCTTATCTAACCTCTGGCAGTCACCCATTCTCATTCTCTGTGGGGTGTGTGTTAAATTAAATGTTAGGCTCTCTGTCTGCCGTCTCTTGGGTGATCGCCTTAGTTCTGCCTGGCTAGTTCAGCTGTGAAGAAGCCTCTCCTGCTTCTCCTACACACATGAATAAACATAAGGTCAGGTGAGATTGTGAAGCGCTGTCCCCATAAAGGTTTGCTGTTGAGTTTAAACAGCTCGGAGTTGAAAATCTGGGCTGTAAAGAGCAAACAAAGGTGTGAAACAAGTGTGTTTGCTCATGATCAGGGGCTGTATTCCTGCAGATTCTTAGAGGGAAGAGTTGCTCCCAGTGGCCAAATTCTGAAAAAAAATCTCATCATGTTTTCTTAAAATTCACCTAAAAGTGAAGAGTAGAACTTAGTAAAGAGAAAAGCTATTCCTAAATCTGGAATACTGAATCCTAGCTCTTAAGAGATCTCCCAAGGTGAAATCTGTGGAAAAAGACTTTCAGCTTCGGAGTTCCCTAAGCAGAGGACAAAATGGCAGACGGAAGAGCTAGTAGAGAGATTCTCTCACTGGATGACAGTGAATTAATGAAAAGCAATTGGATCGTGCAGGAATCAAGTTTGCGATTGATCTCATTAGAAATGTACGACTCCAACCCAACACTACAATGCAAAACCACCCAAAATGAAAGGCATCACAACACACTTTTATGCTCATTGACCAATGAGAAAGTAGCAAACACTGCTCCTCTGTCCAGTTGGGTTTCCTTTTCTTCTCCATTGCTGTTCACTGGTTTGCTGTTGATATGAAAACCAACACTTCTTCCAGGCCAGTCAGCAATCAGACATTGGTGAAAGCTGAGTCATTTCACCCTCAATATCAAATTGAGTGGAAATGTTGAAAGTGCAAAAATGACCAGCATGGAAATTAATATAAACAAATGGATATAACTATCACTATGTGAATACTGTGCATGTGAGCTTATGTTTTCACACATTTTATAGGATAATTTAAAATATAGCTTACTATTTATCAGATTTTCTAATGAGAATAACAATTAGTCTGACTTGATTCTGTGATTAAGTTTATCAATTTATGGCTCCATCCTTAGCCCGTTATCAACAAGTGCATTTTTATCTAGCGCTTAGGATCAACCAATCACAGCTTTTGAAATGATGACTCATACCTAGCAAAGGGATCCACCACACGATTTGGAAAGGCCTCTTGGAAGACTACCATCTCTCACTAGCTCACATCTAAAGACTGTTTTTAGTCTCAGACTGAGATTTTACAAAGACTGGCAATCTTGCAGGGTCACTATTTACAAGGCTACAGCTAGATTCTTTCAGCATTTTTCCCATCACCTTATCAAAGCGCACAAAGACACTGTATAAAAACAAAGTATTAAACGGTAAGCTAAAAGACAAAAAATGCAAAACATAATCTGCTCTCTCTCTAACCCGAGAACATTTAGTGACCAGCATGTCTGTGCAGCACCTATGTTTATACTGTCAGTAATCTGATTGCTGCTGTGTGTTCTACAGTAAGATATGATTCTCCGTGAATCACACTTTTACACAGAAGTCAACGCATGTCACAACTCCTGTATATTTCTATGGCTCTGGTCAACGTATTATGCAACTGAGTATTAACATTTCTGGAGGTCGGCACGTTTCTGCTGTCAGAGCTCATCCAGCTATTGGTTGTTTTGCGTTGCTGCAACTTGTGATATTAAATGTTTTTCACAAGCCCGAGACGAGGAAAAAAATTGCTATAAATCAGCGCAGATTACCCTCTCAAACTTGACGATTGAGGCCGCAGGGGTGCGCTGCCACTCCAGTAAAACTCCTGAGATTTACTCAAGACTTCCAGTCTTAAGTCTGCAACAGTGAAAATCGTTTGTGAGGCCAGCATAAGATAGGAGTTTCTGTCAATTCCTTGCTTGGAGTTCTCTCAGAATGGAGAGGGACCCAACTGCAGTCAGGGTACATCGCCATATATCCAATCCAAGCCGGAAGTCCCAATCAGAAGTTTCTTTTTTATGTAACTTACTAAAATCTAACCCTGACCCTGACCCTTCTCCTAACCCTAACCACCCGACTACACCATACGCATCTGTTTACAAGCCACAGATAGTTACTCTTGGCAGTATTTAACTAACTTCCGCATGAGACTTCCTGTATGGATTGAATGTATGGTTGCACCCTTGTCGGTCATCGTAACTGCAGTTAGGTTCTCTTGCCAGAATGTTCTGGAATACCTCGTAAGCTGAGAGTTCTTGCTGGGAATTTAAGTTCTCTGGGATAGTTCTCTGAATCTTTAGGAATACGGGTCCAGACTTTCTGGGGCATAGTTCCAAAGAGAAATTTGATTGGCTTGAACTTTGTCACCACTACATTGCATCCTCAAAGGAACAGCAGAGACTTTATTTTCAGATTTTTCTTCCTTTTTTTTTCTTTCTTTTTTTTATTGCCAACTGATTTTCAGAAGACAACTTTGGCAGAATTTGGTGCTTGTATGGGAGAGGGGGAGACAGGATAGGCCATGGGAAGGATATGCATTGTTCGAACACACATGGTTTGATTCCTCCAGGAGAATGACTTCGCTGGTCTATTACCACTTCAGCTCGACACCAGTGAATTGTTCTTTTGTTCTGCTAGTGAAGCTCTGAGGGGCTTCTCACAATGAATTCCTATTGATTTTTCTGGTCATGTCATCAAATTGTATGTGGCTTGAATCGTGACGACTGTTTTCTCATCTGCTCCCAGAGGTTCCTCTCTCCTATTAAGCTTTGCCTCATCCAAGTAGAATAAAAAGTTAACAAAGTAGGCGAAGTGAAAGCTACAGTGAAAAAGGAGGTGAACAAACCTGCCGAGTTAGCCACTTGTTGGTTAAGCTCTGGAAGGTTTTAATGTTTATGCACACTGCACTTTACCATTTTTCATAGCTGTAAACCCAAAATGCAAAACATTTCACGTTTCCTCTTGGGCATATTAGTTTTGAAAAGATGTAACTGCACAATGTGCATAAGCCATCATCAGCTCTTACCCTCTGTCTCTTGGGTATCTTTTTGCTGGAATGCTTCAAAAGCCATGTTTGTATGAGAAAGTTAAGGATGCAGTCCCTGCATTTCTTAAGTGTTAATATTTGTTTCATATCTGTCATTCCACTTGGTTTAGCTGTCGACTGGTTCAATGGTTTCATGGTCAGTGATCCAGCACGGACTGCTTAGTGTGCAATGATCTAACAAATGCTTAGTGTATGTCTGTAAAGTGGTTTTTATACTGACGCTGGTCATATTTATGATGTTTCTGGTCTAAATATTTTATCATTGGGAGATTAAGAAATTAATTCGGGTGTAATTTTTATATTGAGATAGACAATATTGAGACAATATTTGCAGGCAGGCTTTTTATTTGTTTGCTTGCTTGACAAGACCCAACATTGTCTTGGAAATAATACATACAATAGTCATTTTTGTTCTTTCCTTGGAGGCTCTGTTTCCACACAAATTTGACCTTTTCATTTAGTACAAAATAAACTAATCATGTGGCATTTCATTCATAAGCAGAGCAGGTTGTATGAATGGAGATATGTGAAAAATCTAAAATAATTACAAGATTTAAGCAATTTAGATGAAATGATTCCGGTCAGGAAGTTGTTAATGTGCAAATTGATGCTTGCTGGCTATTTAATACCAGCTGCATATAAACCTCTTGTACTTAATGCGAAGTGTGTTTTTAGCTCTGAAAGTGACCCATCAATGTGGATATTAGTCGATTAAATTAAATCAAATTTTCACTGTCTGAATATTTTCTGATGAGCCTAAACAAAGTTGATGAAGCTACAATATTGGGACGAGATATAAACCTGCAGTGACTGCATCACCAAGCAAAAGTGTTGTTCTCGTGGTGACTGCATGTCACTGAACTAACATTGTTTTCAAATGTGGCATTTGAAATGTGTTTGGTGTCTAAATTTGATATATGGTTGAAGATGACGTCATTTTAACAGTTGCCAATTTATCAATGTCATTTTACTGAAGTTGCTGACTTTCAGCTCAGTTTCTAGGGAGTTTTTAAGTTTTTGTAAAGTTTAGAATACATAAGACAGTCAGCAGAGAAGTTCCAGCCCTACAAGTTACTTGGATCATGACCTTTATTTATTTATTTTTTTAATCACACCAACAATTTCAGCAAAGTGAATGTTTAAGTCAAAGCCTGAGGGTCCATAAGCCTGCAGATGAAACAAATTGTAATTTCCCAAAGCATACCTCTGCTCATCAGTAATCCAAAGGCAAACACTAATTTCAGCAGCCTCTTGCAAAGACTTGCTTTTAATTGGCTCATTTACAGTTCTTTATTCATGCATCTTCCCTAATGAGTCCCATTTTTTTCTGCAACAGAGATTCATGCAACCTTTTCTGTCCTGAACATGGGAGATGCATTCTTGTAGTTGACTTTATATTGTTCTTCTGCCCCTGTTCTTGCCCTGGTAGAGCCATCAATTGTGGGTAGAGTTTAATGGTTTGAGGTATTTAGGTTTTGGTGTCAGTTACTGTGACAGGCAATTGTTGACTACATTTCATTGGGGGAAAACAAACGCACACAAAAAAACCAAAACAAAATGAGCAAAACACCTCAAATGTCTACAAATCTTGATCACTTTTCTAAGAAATCAAAAGCCACAGTTTCAGAATGAATTTGTCTCTGTGGGTTATCAGTCCAGTACAATATCGTCTTAAGATGTTATGGAAAGTGAGGACATTTTGGCCAGTCTTTACTAAAAAAAAAAGCCTAAGAGAACCCCCTTTTTGAGGGTCAAGATTTGGTTTTAGAGTTTAGGTTACAGTTAGGTTTTGGTTAGGATTAGGGCAAAGGTTAGGTTGAGGCAATCAGTTGTGATGTTACGGTAAGGGGCTAGTGAATGCAGTTTGCATTGTTTCTTCTTGTCATGTGGCTTTGAATTACAAAAAAATCAACCATATATTTATGGCCTTGCTATGTTCTTGGTGCCCAGTTGCACAGGAAGTGATGACTCTTAACCTATCAGTGGATTTTACTGTCAAGCTTCGCCTCTTTGGTTCGGATCGGTAGCTTTGGGGCCCTTCTGTTAGGGTACCAAAGAGAGGATGGGTCATGTCGGATATAAGGATAGTATGATACCCATCCCAGTTTTTAAACTTTAAATCACAAAAAAATGGGGGCCAACATGTCTGAACGCTTTGGTGGAAACTGAGTTTTATTTGTCCACAAGTTTCAATGCACAAAAGGTTTTGCTGTTGCAGGCATATTTGCCAGGCATCCATTGTTTTTGTTAATTCCAAAAATAAATGTTCACAAGTTAATTACAAGTCAGTCAGGTCTGAGCGCCAAATTTGAGCAAGTGTATCTGTCTGCACCCATGTAAAATCTCTAGATATGCATCTGCATATTTATTGTAATGGTAATGACATCTCTTGTTTGTTCTTTTGTTAACATCTGTCATGTTCTCATGTTTTAAGAGGCCTATACAAAATTAAACTTCTGCCATCTCCTTACACAGTACCGTTTCATTGCTAAAAAAATCTTTTTGATCCAGTCCTCAGCTTGCCTGCATCCATGATTCTTTCCCTTTGGCCCACTGTAACCTTGTTTTATTCTCTGCAGGTTTTAATAATGGTTTAAAATAAGCTTTTCTGGATCAAAATCCCATTTTCAATTTTAGTGTGGTTAGAGATTCTGATCCCTGTTTGTATCCATTTTGTTTTTCAATTTTATTGTACACTTCCTTGCTTCAAACTATAAGTTCCAATTCAACTTTTTCCTTTTCTGACAATGTAGTTTTGTAACCTTTTTGTCTACTTTTTTCCCTTTTTTTTAATTTTTTTTTTTTTAACATGGTGCCAAATTAAAATAAAGCATCTTTTGACATACTAAGTATTTCATTTAATCCTGAGATGAGTTCTTTCTTTCTTTTCCCCATGATTGAACATATCCAAATTTAATCAAACTATTATAGAGAAGACACTAAATGTGACAGAAATTGTATTTATTTTTTTTATTTATTTATTTTTTTTACAATCTGCATATTCAGCTGTAAGTTTTTGCATGGTGTGCACTTTTTTTTTTTTTTTTTTTTTTTTTTTTTACAGCATCCAAGAGTCATCAGTCCATCTCTTTTTAATTTGTAGTTGTACTGGGAACCAGCAGGAGCAGTGAAATGCCTACTGTGTGATGGAATGGGTTATCTAATGTTTTCAAGGCTGTGGTATTCCCCTCTACCTTCAAGAACCTCTTGAGGACTCATCCTTTCCAAGAACACCTCCTGTGCTACCAGCTCTAACCTGCTCTACATGCACTTACTTTTCATGACCTGTTCTGTCATTTCAGTACTTTGCACTTTAAGGATAACTTCCTTTTTTTTCAACCTGGACCTTATTTCTTGGAGTTTATACATGCATTTACTCACGGTAAAATTTCTATATTACTCTGACTCCTTTGGAAGATATTACATTGAGTCGCCCTCTGGCTAAGGCCACCTTAATGCACGGGCTTACCTGGGCTGAAGCCCAGAGGCCAACAGAGTTCAGGAGCCTATCATTTTTGGGGGAAAATTGCTTAAGAAGTCAAATTGCTATGCAACTTTCAGTTTCCCTGTCAATCACATTATATGCAAATTAGAAACTGCTGATTGATCCAAATAAAGATGTTACTACCAAGCCCCGCCCCGCCGCCATGTGACAATCTGACGCTCCATCACTTCACTTTGATAGAGAGACAGGTGTATGTCGGCGGGAACATGAGCATCAGAGAGGGGGAGATGGCGCATTAGCGGTGATCTGGGCCTCTGAGAAAATTATTTTCTAAAGTCCATGCTTACTGGGTAAAAATGGGACTGATGCCTTGTCAAAATAAAAGTGCTGATATAGCGCACATTTCAGCCGCAAAGTCACGGCGAGTGTGTAAACAGAACGGTTGCATTCCTCTTCAAGCATGCAATAGTTTAGTAGAAGACAGTGATGTCCACGGCGACAGACTGGCGACCTGTCCAGGTGTCTCACCTGATAATAGGCTCCAGCAGCCACCTGTGACCCTGAATTGGGCAGCGGTGCAGAAAATGGTTGAATGACAGTGACGTCCATAAACCATGATTGCTTATATTATTCAAGCAGCTGATTGTGAGACAGTAGACTCCAAACTAGAGAAACAGTTCAATGACCAATGTAAATACTGAACACAGGTTCTACAGAGGGTTGTTGCAGTTGTGAAATATTTGGTTGAATGGGGACATAGCTTTCAGGAGTGAACTACAGGTTTGGAGACACCAAAAATGGCAGCCGATTTGACTGTTTCTTAAAGGCTTTAGCTTGATTTGTTGCTGTTATTTATTCAACGTATTCTATTATTTATTCATCAGATTTTATATTATTCATTCTGCTCATGTTATGTCAATATCATGTCAAACTAGATAAAAAACAATATCTAAGGCTATGCTATTATGAGACTTATTAAAAAATGAAGAAAAAAAAAAGTAAATTTGGAGGATGGGACAAGGCCTCCTAATGTTCTCAGACCAGGGGCCTATGCCTGCCTGCGGTGTACATCCAGTATAATGGCAGAGACGGGGCAGCCTCTCTATAAGGCATTATCTATAGCAAAACTCCTTCATTTCACCAATACTTTAAGTAGAATGAAAGAACGAATTAACTCACAGGACAATGGTACTCAGAAATTCACAAATCGTGTTTTGTGGTAGTGAGCTGCTCTTCTCAGCTGTGCTATGGAAGCCCGCATCATGAATGCGCGGCCCTGAAAAGTGTGTAGAACACTCTAACAGAAAGGTAAATCTTGACTCACAGGACAATAGTACTTGTTTGTTTTGTTCATTCTCCTTAAAGGGGAAGTTCAGAATTTTTGACATAGGCCCTCATTTTCATGTGAGCCAGAATGCTACTTATCGCTGAAGACAGTTTCAACATACTATTCTAGTTCCAGGAAGTTGCTGATGCTAATGCTAGTGTGAGTAAATGGGGATCTGCTAGCCTGTCATTAAAACCAATCTTACCCACTCCACAGAAGATCCGAGGCAAATCAGCAAGTCTATCTGTGTAATTTTTTTTTTTTTTTTTTTAATACTAGTATGATCCCCAAGGAGAAATTAGGGCTCTGCATTTTACCCATCTCTCTGTACTGTGAGTATCAGAGAGCAGTGGGCTGCTACTTAAAGCACCCGGGGAGCAGTTGGTGGGGGGGTTAAGGACCTTGCTCAGGGGTCCACAGTGGTTTACCCAGGGGTCATGTCGGGGAATCGAAACCGGGTCCTCCGCGCCCAAGCCCACGACGCTACCACTGGGCTATCCACTTCCCTGTGCCGTGTTATACTAGTAAACTTGTGTGTTAAACAAGTAAAACTAGCCTTGTATGACAAATTTTGCATTACATATTGAGGAACTACCAGCTTACTCCCTTTGCCAGTGTATTCTGGTTCATAGAGACATGGTGACAGTTAGTTTGATGAAAAAACTTTGAAATCATCTTCAAAATCTCATGCCTTTCAGACGTGGCCGTATTTTAGACTTTATATTTGTATAATCAGATTCATTCATCCACGTAGCAACAGATGACATCACTCTGCTGCCAAATACAGGAAGTAAAACTTTGTAAAGTTTCTCAGCATCAACAATCAAAATGCAACAAAATTCAAGGTTAGTTTGATTTGTAACATTATTCTGTTAACACAGCATTTACTCAGATAGTCTGAAGTTAGAAATGATTTGACTCGGATGTTCTGTGGAGTGGATAAGATTGTTATTAATGACAGGCTAGCAGATTCCTATTGACTTGCACTAGCATTAGCACTGGCGACCCACTGGAACTAGAATAATGGAATGAAATATGTTGAAACCGTCTTTAGTGATAAGTAGCATTCTGGCTCACTTGAAAATGAGGCCCTATGTCAAAAATCCTGAACTACTTCTTTAAAGTATGTGAAAATCAAGGAGTTTTTGCTGCAGATAATGCCTTGTATAGAGGGTGCCCCATCTCCATTATACTGGATGTACACCGAAGGGCAACTCAACATAATATCTTCCGTAAGAGTCAAAGTGATGCAGAAATTTTACCTGTGAGTAAATACATGTATAAATTCCAAGAAATAAGGTCCAGGTTGAAAGAAAAGTTATCCTTTAATGCTTAGAGCACGGATTTTTACCATATTGAAGCTTAAATGTGGTTATTCACTTGCAAATCACATTGGTTAAATGCTAAATGACTAAGTTTAATGTAATGTGTATCTGCTTAAATTACATGAGGGTGTTTTATTTACCTACTGCATACATTTACCACAGACCATAATGATCTCTTTAAAGTGTGCACATTTATGCAAAATCCAGTTTTAGCGTAACTGACATGCCTTGGAATACACTGGGGTAACAAATCATTAAAGCTTCTCCCTTTTTTTTTCTCTTTTCTTCATAAATGAGCTAAATCTTTGGAGAAATGCAGCTTCTGACATCAAAACTAAATAAGCAGTAGCTGGTGAACTGATCCCTCACGTGTTTGCCTGTGTGTTAGGCTTATCTGCAGTGGTAGTGGATTGGTTTTTAAGCGTAACCTCTTGTGAGCTTGGGTTATATACATTAGTATTTTTATTTAGATTGAGGAAACTTGATCTATCAAGTATAGGATTCTGGCTCACAAGGCTATTTTTTATAGCAGCCTGGTTTCGCTCATATCCAGGTTTCCTTGTGTGGGAAAAAATTCTCCAGGCACTGTGCCCTCACTAATGTGACAGTTTTTACACTGTAAGGAACAGCTACTGTACTTAAGCATGTGCTTTAAGAAACTGATGAAGAGCAAAAATGGCATAAGCCACTAGCCAGAGGACAGCAGTGGCTAAACAAGGAGGCACTGGCTGTTAGTCATTATATATACTAGGACAGGGCCAGACGAGCAGGTGATCAGGATACGGTATGAACTCCACCACCCACCCACTATGATGTAGGAGTGGCAACCAGTCACAATCAGCCTGAGCCAACCTCTCTCCACAAGCTGTACTAGCCCTTCACGTCATGGTGAGTGGCAATTTGGACAGTGTACAGACGGCTCAGAGAATCAGCAGTGCTTTGTGTTATGTTTAACTGGGCAACCAAAAGTATCTATTTGTTGCTTTTACAGCCACTCAGAAGCATTGAGTTACTCTTTTTTTCCCTCCTCTTCACATACTGTTATAAAAGGAACCATTTAGCAACTTGGGAACAATGAGGGAGTGTGTCAGCAACATTATCCTACATTATATGCAGTGGAATATTTTTGCCTTAGTTGGCATTTTACCAAACCCTCCACATCTGCACTTTGGAGAATAAAGAATATCATCTGTAATTTTGCACTACTGCAGCTGAAGATATTTACCAGAGAAATCTTGCTGCATTTGTTACAGTGGTTTGTTGTGCCCCCCCCCCCCCCCCATATTCTGCTTATATATGCACTTTATATATCAATTTCATCCCCACCCTCAACCATTATTCCAACCTCCAACCTACCCACAACAAGACACCATCCAAACGCCTCGTTACCGCAGGCATTTTAGAGGCCACCTAAATTTACTCCAGCTTTGGCTCTTCTCGGGTCACTCCTCTGCAGAGACGGATGATATTTCCAGGGCTCTAAAGCAGCTGCTTGACTTGCCAACTCCACCGGTTTTCCCAGCCTAACTGTTCTAAACATACTATTATTGCCACACAGACACACAGCGACCTTTTAACCAATGCACCATATTTGGCAACCTGCAATGGTGCCTGTATTGGCTTGTAGGTGTAAATATAATGCCACGGTAGAACTGGTTAAATTTTTTAGATATTTATTTTCAGGCTAAATTTAATTTTTAATATTTATTTTCAGGCTAAATATAATTTTTAATATTTATTTTCAGGCTAAATATAATTTTTCACTGAAAAGCTGTACTTTCATTCTCCCCCCTTCAAATGGCTTTTTTTTTTTCTTTCCTTTTTTTAAAAAACATTTATTGAGAGGATAGCCCCTGAGATGTAACATCTTGGAGTTGTTATTTAAATATAGCTTAACAAAAATGTTCCATATTTAACCTTGAATGTCCTCTTAAAATGTGATAACAGCCAGGTGCCGATCAAACCAAGGCTTACAGGGTCAAAATGGCTATACTGTTATTTCTTCCTTTTAATTGCTATTCATAAATATAGATTAATCACTGAAATTTAAATTGGAGCTGACAGAAAGCACTGTCAGCCACTCTCACACACATTTATCTCCATGTCTGTGCCTGTGCATCTATCTGAATCTACCTCTGCTGTGCCTGAGGTGTGCTTTTGGCCCTCTTTTTGAAAGAGATGTTTAGTTGTAACTTAGGAATAAAAGCTGCGGGAACTGACCCTGTGTGCTTGTATTAAAATTAAAATTGTGGGTCTCAAGATAAAATGCTGATGTGTGGGATTTATAGTTGGGGGTGTGATGTACTAATATGTAACTCTATTGATGATTCTTTTGTCTTTGCACTAATGGAAGTCAAATCTATGATTTGGACTTATTTACCTGTGAAATATTTCTAAATTTCTCCAGTTTCCGCCCTTTATTCCTCAGTGCATCGTTTCACTTAGCATTAACATTCAGCCGACCTTATTCCATATCATTCCTTGGTTCAAAAGTTCACGTGAAGTGTCTGTGTAACAAGCATTAGTTCTCTATCCAGTCTGCTATCTCTCCCTCAGTGGGCTATCAGGGCTTCATCTGAAGCTTGGCTCTAATCTGCCGACTCAGGGGTGTGTTTCCTGCATCGGGGCTGTGGCCCAATCCATCTGTCTTCATCAGTGAGCCGGGGCGGCTGTTGGCTTCAGCCAGCAGGACCCTGCTAAGCACCAGCTGCTAGCTGCCTTTTACACTGATTCCCACCAAGAGGGACATATTTACAGTACAGAAAGCATCCCAGTAAGACTGAAGGACCTTTCAGCTCTTAATGCCTGGATTTGTTTCTCTTGTGGTTTCATTCTGCTTACCTATTATTCTGTAAGATTCTTTTTACGCCTCCACAGCTTGTTTCTTTCTATTTAGATCTGTTGGCATTTAGATCCAGAAATAGAGGTGCGGATCAACATAAAGGATGTTTGCCAAAGAATGAGAGAGGGTTTGACAGTAAACGATGGATCATACAGATGTGGGTGTAACCATGTTAGTTGCTCACACTGGCAAAGATTTCTGTCTCTTTCAGTACAGTCAATCTACAAATATGGAATAATTGTAGCTGTCATCCTACCCATTATCACTGTTGCCATGGCTTCACTGTAAGACGGAGCTTATGTAATTGTTTTTCCTCCGGTCTGCCTCAGGTAGTCTTGGTTTACGTTTGTCCTTATTTCTATTATTTCATTTACATTTTTTTGTCTAACTAAAGCTTCCATATGATTCTTTTAAAATGAACTGGGAATAGTTTCCTTTTCCACCAATAAGAAAGAAATACTAGAACTTAACTTGGCTTCAGTTTGTTGTTGATAATCAGTGACAAATGGATATTGTAAAATGGAGGTGATATGAAAAATAACTGATTTAAATCCAAAATGTTGTCCGCAAAAGTCAGGAAACATCATTGAAATTACAATCTTAACTTTGTTTTTGGCATGGGTAACAAAGATCGTTAACCTTGGAATGGATCACAGTAACTGGATTGATTTGGAAGGGGCTGCTACTTAGTATCACACTAAGCTAATTACCTTCCATATAAACACCAGCTTGGCCTTTAGCTGCTATTCAATAAGGCCATGGGCTATGAAGACTGGGCTGAGGAAGCTCTGTGGTCACAAGGTCTTCCTATAGAAATCAGTTTAGTCTAAATGGCAATGTGATTAAGGCAGTACTGATCTGATACTCTGTTTGGATGAGAAACAATAACTGAGCTACTTTTCATCTTTGCCCCATCCCCACACAGATGTCACGTGTCAGAATCATCTAGTGGAAACATACAGTAAGTGGAATCCTTGCGAGTAAAATCACAGCTGTCTACAACCTCTATTTTAGTGTGTGTCAGTATACACCAGTGTAGTTTCTCTCATCACGATGCTGTAGTGTGTACTTGTTACTTACCTGACAGAAATGGATATTGCATGTGCTGCATCAGCTGCACACCTCCCTCTGGACAAATGAAAGAACCTTGCTGGTGCTCTTTTATGTACCTCTCCGGTCTTGATGTTTTCAACACCGAGTTATAAGGGTAATGCACTCAAACACTGACAGTCGCGCTACAATAAACCACAAAGTGAGACAACATAAGGGGTCCAATTGATACTGATGGTACAATGAAATCTCCTGGCAGGCCCATAAAAGAAAACGTCCTACCCAACCATCTCAAGCCCTGCTCATACTAAAGTGAAGCAATGAGATCCCAAGAGCTGGGCTGACTGGGAGTTCAGGGGTGTGTGTGTGTGTGCGCGTGTGTTTGGTGCAATATGTGATTTGAAACATTCTTATGATTACATGTGTGAGGTGGGGCTTCTTTGAGAAATGGACGTGTGAGTGTATACATGTGTGTTGCAAACTAACTGCAGCTTCGCAGAGCACATAAGACACTTACAGCTGTGTGAAAAAGAGTTTGACCCCTTCCTGATTTTTTTTTTTTTTTTTTTTTTGTATTTTTGTCACATTTATATTTTCAGATCATCAAACAAATTTAAATGTGAGACAGAGAAACACAATTAAACACAAAATGCAGTTTTTAAATGAAGATTCTTATTGGTAAGGAAGGAAAAAATCCAAACCTCCATGGCCCTGTGTGAAAAGGTGATTGCCCCCTCTGTTAAAACATAAATTAACTCTGGTTTATCACATCTTTGGAAAGCTGAGTTCAATTTCTTTAGTCACACCCAGGCCTGATTACTGCCACACCTGTTCTCAATCAAGAAATCACTTAAATAGGACCTGCTTGACAAAGGTAAGTAGACCAAAAAGATCCTCAAAAGCTAGACATTATGCTGCGATCCAAAGAAATTCTGGAAAAAATGAGAAACAAAGTAATTGAGATCTATCAGTCTGGAAAAGGTTTTCAAAACCATTTCTGAAGCTTTGGGACTCCAGAGAACCACAGTGAGAGCCATTATCCACAAATGGTGAAAACATGGAACAGTGGTGAACCTTCCCAGGAGTGGCCGGCCGACCAATATTACCCCAAGAGCACAGCGATGACTCATCCAAGAGGTCACAAAAGCCCCCAGAACAACATCCAAAGAACTGCAGGCCTCACTTGTCTCAATTAAGGTCAGTGTTCATGACTCCACCATAAGAAAGAGACTGAGCAAAAATGGCCTGCATGACGGAGTTCCAAGACCAAAACCATTGCTGAGCAAAAACAACATAAAGGCTCATCTCAGTTTAGCCAGAAAGCATCTTGATGATCCCCAAGACTTTTGGTAAAATACTCGGCGGACTGACGAGACAAAAGTTGAACTTTTTGGAAGGTGTAAGTCCCATTACATCTGGCGTAGAAGTAACACGGCATTTCAGAAAAGGAACATCATACCAACAGTAAAATATGGTGGTGGCAGTGTGATGGTCTGGGGCTATTTTGCTGCTTCAGGACCTGGAAGACTTGCTGTGGTAAATGGAACTATGAATTCTGCTGTCTAACAAAAAATCCTGAAGGAGAATGTCCGGCCATCTGTTGGTGACCTCAAGCTGAAACGCACTTGGGTTCTGCAGCAGGACAATGATCCAAAACACACCAGCAAGTCCACCTCTGAATGGCTTAAGAAAAACAAAATGAAGACTTTGGAGTGGCCTAGTCAAAGTCCTGACCTGAATCCCATTGAGATGGCATGACCTTAAAAAGGCGGTTCATGCTGGAAAACCCTCCAATGTGGCTGAATTACAACAATTCTGCAAAGATGAGTGGAACAAAATTCTTCAAAAATCTTCATTTAGAAGCTGCATTTTCTGTTTACTTTCTTTCTCTCACATTTAAATTTGATTGATCTGAAATGTGTGACAAACATGCAAAAAAAAAAAAAAAAAAAAAAAGAAATCAGGAAGGGGGCAAACACTTCTTCACACAACTGTATATTTCATTGCCAAGTTTCTATGCTTCATACACATCACTCATACGTCAGTGAAGATGATGAATCTTTTGTTTTTGTTAGACTGGCTCTTTCAAAGCTATTAAACTATAGTTTGGACGTGTTCGTTTTTTACTTTATCACATTGAAGAAAAAAAAAATCTGTTTTGAGCAGGTGGCAAGTATGTCAACACAGACTTGAAGGAGCATCAAAGAGACGCTGCAGAGGGAAAAGCAGTCTCTGCAACCATCCAAAGCAGGTTCTGCAATATGTGCAGCTATAAGAGGTGGCATCATGGGGGAATAGTCAGCTCCCTGCCTGGAAGAGAACAAAAGATGGATCCTACCCCAGGTCTCATCCTCACATGTGTAAGAAGCCACATCAGGATGTGCAGTCTGCTTGTGTTTCATTGGGGATGTGGGACTGTCTGTGTGCAGCAGAGGCTAATTGTGTCACATAACCTGACAAAAGAATTTGCATGATCCGCAACCAGCTGCCCCTTTTGACAAAGTTTATATTTTTAGTTATTTACTCATGGGGGGGGGGCAATTGTGTGCAATCAGAGTCAAATGCGGAACTGCACTGACTTTATTTTTCTACATTAAAGCCGCTTTAGACATGACTTGATTGAAGTTTTCTTTTCCCTACCTATGCTGAAACACAGCTGAAAGACTGCTTTCCTGCAGCATGTTACTCAGTTTTTCATCATTTTCTCATAATCTTACTTTTTTTTTTCTCTCTCTGAGGGATTATGCTTGAAACTTAAGCATGTGTTCCATCCTAACTGTGTCAAACTCCTACGATACGCAGTAAACACTGGCATCGGACCGCAGTATAGAAAACTGTGCCCTGAGCAATGTATGGACATTGTGCATGTTTGTCTACAGAGATGTTAACCTTTGTAAAATGTTAATGTGCTTAGAGCTTGATTGTGGCAGAAAACCCACATCCAAAATTTAGCTGTGTTCACTCACATACAGCATTAACATAAGTTTCTTATGCACAATTTTGAGACAATCATGAAAGGAGTAATGTGCTGTATGCTCTTAAGGAGTGAGTAAGGAAAGAATGAGAAAATGGAAAGGATAAATGACAACTTAAAGGCAAAAATTACAGCTTTACAAGCCCTTTTCTGTCCAATCTCTCAATTTTTATACATCTACTTCTGAGTCTCAGTGCTCACCCCCATTGGTCTTCATCGCTCTTCAGGCTGTTGATTTATTACACCTGTTAGTCAGTGAGGGCATTGTTGCACTGTTGAAAACAACATGCAGTTTGCAGGGCTCCAGCAACACCTTTGCATGTGAGCCATGTGGCTGCCTGCAGGTTTTTTGGTGCTTGTTGACATTTAAACTCTTAAATTTAATTGCCAAATGATAAACCATATTGTGCCACTCTCCACATAGAATAAAGATTTTCTTAGTTTTATTCAGTCTGTGGGTTAACTCCACCCAGGAAGTGGTGTGTAAGAGGTCAAATGAGGTGGAACTTATCTTTTATGAAGGTTGGGGTGAGTAGTTGACATCTGTAATGTGATTTCATAACAGGTATCTACTACATGCAGGGTTATTTCCTAAAACTGCACAGGTCGTGCAGCTTATTCACCACTTATGTGAAGAATTGTGGTGATCTGAGTTCAGTTTCAATAAAGTTATAGAAAATATTTATTAAAAAAAAGGGATGTTGAGTGTCCTCATGCGATGGATTATGAAATTAAAATCATATTCAACCCCCCCCCAAAAAAGCTTTCTGATCCGAGAAATTTTTGCCCTCAAAACAAAAAATGATTAATTGGAAGATAATGTCTTAATTTGAAAGGCGATGGCTGCTGGCAGGAATGATCTGTATCTTTGTCCTAGATGGAGAGGATGTGAAGAATTGACCATTGTGTTCAACAGCTTCATTCATCTCTCTGCAATCAGCTCCAGAGTTATCCACAACACAGAACCAGCTTGCACTTTCCACAACAGACTTATAGAAGATTTGCAACATGTTGGTGCAGACATGAAATCATCTGAACTTCGTCAAGAAGTAGTTTGCTCTGCCCCTCTTTGTAAATGCTTCTGTGTTTCATTTCCAGTCTAGTCTGTGGTGGCCAACTGAACTCCATTGCTCCTCCACCTCTTCTCCCAGGATGTAGGTGCTTTGCTTACTTCAAGATAAGGTGATTGTATCTGCACCATCCTATATTTGGTATCTGCTGGCCTATAGTGTGGTGTACAGCTATGCTCTACCTCATAGCAGGGCGACATTTCTGTGGGTCCTGTTGGAATGCTGCGATTTTAGCAATGAAGGCTAGCTGAGCTGAGCATATGGTTGTGGTCTGCACTTTTTGGACATACTGTAGACTTGACTCTGAGCAGCTTTTAAGTCATCGTGTTTCAGGAGTGGCTGGATGACAGTTGTTTCTAGGGTCTGAAGGAAGATGCCTGAAAGCAGAGATGTATTTACAATCAGTAAAATATGAGGCCATGCATGTTGACACATTCTTGAAAAACTCTGTTGGCAGGATATCAGCACAGCAAGTGGTGGATTTCAAATGGCCAACGATGTCACCCAGGTTTTTTTTGACTGGTAGGAGAAAAATGTCATTTTTATTTCTCCTCTGGGTGGACACAGTGGTGACATATGTCTGTCCCCTCGCATGGGAGCACTGACTGAATGATTTTTCTGAATTGTCAGTAAAGAAGCAAACTCATTACAGGCCCAGTGGAATGGTACTGAAACAACCTTTCAGTCTCTCAAACTGTGGGCTGTCTGTTCAGGTTATAAATCCAGGATATTGTGGATGTGTCCATCTGAAACTTGCAGAGCTTCTCACCTAACAGGGCAGCTAAACGGTATTAAAAGTGCTTTATAAAATCAAAGAACATGATTGCCAAAGAGCTGCCTGATTTATCCACATGACAGTGGACTCTGAAGCAGATACTGTAGATAATTACATCATCAACTCCGAGCCCATTACAATATGCAAACTGCAAGGGGTCCAGAAAGGAGTTCACTTGCTAATTTAGGTAAGCCAGTCATGATCTCTCCAGGACTTCATGATGTGAGTTGGGAGAATCTGGTTTGTCGTCATTTGGTTCACATGGCTGAGATTTCTTTCAGTACTGGAAAAAGATTTCCAGGACAGGAACCCTTTTCTAAATCATGTTGAAAAGCTGCTGAAGAATCAAATGTGGTTATTCTGTACAGGTTTTCATATCTCTGGGGCTGATATAATCTGGACCTGCCTTGTTTCGGTTCAGTTTCTTCAGTTGCTTCTTTACCTGAATTCAGAAAACAGGCGGGCTAAAGGTGAAAACAAAGAAAATCTTAAAGCTGATGTGGAAGGAGATGAGGCTGCATTTATTATGTATTACAGTGTTATTCACTGTATCTTAGTTTGAAGAAGTCTTTAGGGAACAAGGCCTAATTACTCAGCACTGTAGCGGCATCAAAAGGCTCTGATTGCTTTGAAACACATCGTCCTGAAATGTTTCCCTTTCTGTGCTGCCCAAAGAAAAGATGAGCAGTACTCCTCCCAATAAAATCCAAGAATGACTCATTCCATTGTGTTTCATTAACTGCACAAAATCAGTCATCAAACTGATTCAGATTTTTCTGTAATTGGGTCTTAAATACCTTATTAAAAGCTTGGCGCAGCATATTTATTTCAGCCTGTTATAAACTGATATCTTGCTCCATTGTTTTGAGGATTTTTCAGAAATTAGTGGCTGCATTCAAGCTCTGGGCAGGGCTATGACACACCGCTCTGTCAGAGAGACAGCTTGTTTGTTCGACTTTTAAGAGACAGAATGAGATTTTTCAATGAACAATTGAAGCCGCTCTAACAAAAAATTGAGGATGAATTTTGAATAGCTTAAAGCAATGTTGAGGAATGCATACACATACCGTGCAAATACTCATAAATGGAAATGTAGGAAAATGTCTTAGAAGTTAAGTTTTAATTTGTACAGAATAGCAGATACTAGACTTAAGATTGGTTTCTGCTGGTGGGGAAATTGTCTGTGCAGGTGTTGTGGAGCTTGTTGGTGTCATGGTAATAAGTTATGTCTGCAGCAATTGGTTGACCTCTTGGACCCATTTCATTAACTTCAACAAGAAATGAATTTACGAAAGCACAGAAAAGTTGGGCATGTTTCAGCAAAGACTGATCAGCTAAATCAACTTCAGACAGTGTAAATGTTTTCATAAATGATGTGGCTTTGCAGTTTTTTTGTGGGGGGTGAAGTAATGCACACAAAGAATTAGAAGACACTTGGTGTTATGTGCACTCTGTGGCACTGATGCATATTCAAAATGGGTGAGATTTCTCCAGTTTTGTATGTGTCAAGTCGAATTTACACACCCAGTCTCTCCCCTACAGGTGTTGTTTCCCTTCAGGGAGCTGAAAACGTTGCTGTTAATTAACTCGCTGCCGATCCCACCCTTGTAGCTCTGTCAACACTTCCTTTACAAGAAAAATCTAAATGGTCTGGGAAGTCGCAAGTTCACACATCTGAGTGTATGCAAGCAGTTGTGCGTGTGATTGTAAGTGAAACTAAATGGCATCTTGTCACCTTTACACCTGCACAACTACTTGAGAAGGAGGAGGGTAAGATGCAGCAGCTTACTTACTCCAGAGGCAAAATTAAACCGCTTCCTTTGGACATGTTTGCAAAGAGTGTTCAGCATTATTAAGCTTTCCCCACATACAGAAGTGATAGTTAGTGCGATGTAACTCAACATCTCATCAAGTATCTGGAACTAAATGCAACCAAATCTCTTTTGATCCATTGAAATTTTTAGCTATATAGCAGCTTAGAATAAAATATCTTATTGATATTAGAAGATGACTAAAATCTTGTGGTTGAAAAGTTTATGCATATACAGATGGCTGCATTTTTTTAAATACAATATCTACTCTGCAAATAATGAATTTTTGGTACCAACGATCCTGGATTTTGTGTTCTCGGCAGAGAGATTCAAAGATATTTCTATAATAATGGTATACTGTATATAGCTGAGCATACATTTTACTTATTTAGACCTGTGAGAGGGACGTCTGGCATCCTCAACAGAGGGAAGTTTTTAAATGGCTATGTCATTACTTTAAATCTTCCAGCTGTCTCAGACAGATTTTATTTGCTGTGTCTTGTAATTAGCATGGCTGCTATGCTTTCTTTATTTATAATGTTCAGAAACCCCCCTTTTTGATCCCAATCCACTTTTATTTCTTTTCTTTTATGGACATTCTTTGGCACTGGAAAAATAACTGCATTTTTAGTTTTTGTTTGTACGGATAAGACTGTTTGTGAGAAGTCAGTGCTGATAATGCTGCTCTTCATTCCCACAGTTTTGAGGAAGCTGGATTTGCTCAGGATCTACAGATCAAATAAAGCTGCGTTTTTGGAATGTACCTTTCATGAATGTATTTTTTTTTTTTTGTTATACTTGTATGATCCCTGAGGGGAAATTAGCGCTCTGCATTTCACCCATCTCTGTACTGTGAGTATCAGAGAGCAGTGGGCTGCTACTTAAAGTGCCCGGGGAGCAGTTGGTGGGGGGGTTAAGGACCTTGCTCAGGGGTCCACAGTGGTCCACCCAGGGGTTGTGTCGGGGAAATCGACCCCGGGTCCTCCGCGCCCAAGCCCACGACGCTACCACTGGGCTATCCACTCCCTCCCATTATCATTATCATCGTATTATCAGTGGATTTTCTTTTACCCGTCATTTTATATTTTTGCCTCAAGCCAGAGATTTCTAGAAGAAAACAAAACCACTTCTGAACAAATTACATTTACCTGACTATTTGTGGACTCTCAAATAATAGAACAAGTGTAATACCCACTGTATAAGCTACTTTTCATATTAAGCTTTGAGCACCAAAACATATTGCGTACTTTAGAAATGTTAGATAAAATATTTAACCTTAAAATAACTGAGGAAGAGAAAGATTTTACCAGATTTTATCAGTAGTTTACCACCCCAAATGTCGTAGTTCCAGTGCATGCATTTTCAGCACACTGCTGTAGGGCAGCCAGATATGGACCACATTTGTCAGGCAGGAGAACATCTCCACACCTCAACCGCACAGATGACTGCTGCATCCCCAAAGACATTATATACGGTGAGCTGAAACTGCTCCAGCAGACAAGATACAAACTACAGATGTGACCTTTGTGATGGAGACAGTCATTCCTGCAATGGTCCATACAGCCATAACCATTGCTCCAAATTTGCAGATAGCCATGAACAGGATGTTCACCCATGATCCACTTTAGCTGATGGGAAACCACATTATCCCAAATTAAAATTTCACATCTAGTTTTGGAGCATTTCAACAAGGTAAGAACAATGAAGCTATTTCTGTGGTTTGTTAGTGAACAGAAATGGCATCACATTTACCCAGTTAGTCTATTACACGCTGTTTATTCGTTGCTTTTCTTAAAGATTTACTTCCATCGTCATTTCATTAATATTGCTGTGTTCGCCATTATTATTGAATGCATTATGCATAGTTTCTGTTTAAAAAAACCTTCTGGTTGCTTTGTTTCTAGCTGTATTTGTATGCTAGTGGCTTGTGATCAAACGACAGGCTTTTCCGGTCCTTCTCATGAATATCCGTGACGCGAAAAATGAGGCATCTCTGGTTGGCTCCCTCCCATGTATGAAGGAACCTCCTCCCCCTGCTCTGTGTGTAACAGAGCACACAAACAAGTTTGTTCCGCCATGCTAGCAAACAGTTAGCTAACTCAGCTTCTCAACTCTGCAGCTACAGTGACGCCGTCTTCACTTCTAGTGCGGAGTAGAGGGTTACCTGCCTTCCCATGGGCGGGTATAAACCCACGTGGGCGACGCCCTTTTCGATGTGACGTGGAAGCGAATGGCTTTTCCTGATTGGCTCCCTTCTCTGTATCGTTTCTATGAATAGGAAACTCAGCCAGCGGAGGTGATGCACCACTTGCAAGTGCAGCATATAGGGGTGACCCTCCGTATTTCAAAAGGAGCAAGTTAAACTGGTTTTCAGTGGAAGGAGATCTTTAATATTGTCATGTCAAACTACGAAGTACTATTTTAATGCAAAACTGTTAATTTTTTTTTTTTTTTGACCCAGATGCAAGCGTTCTGCCCATTCTTAATCTGAGCTAAATATTTTGGCTCCAGATTCTTATTTGACTCCAGTCTTAAGTAGCATTGTTTTAAATGTGTGTGGGTACTTAAATGAAGCCCTAAAGGTAGCAGCTCAGTGAGAATCACTGGAGTTCAGTCATCAGAACGGATGGATGTGGAGAGACAGCTAGAGTGATGCAAGTGCACACACATACTGACACACACACAAGCATCCTCGGGGATCAAATGCACTGTGCCAGGTAGGACGAACATACAACTCAGGCATGCGCACTGATGTACCCATGTTCGCAAACAGGGCCCCTTAGGCTGACAAACATGGAGCCAAGACTGGTTCAGCTTGGAGTGATTGCAGAGTAGACCGAGCCAAGAAATACATGGACAGACAGATGACGGACAGAATGCAGGCATGGAAACTAATCTAGTTTGTAGGGAAATGGACTTGGAAATAAAACTAGTCATTTTCAAATGGTTTATGCTATTTGGACTCGCATGGACTTTAACAGTGTAAAGTCACATAAAATTAAACTCTGTTGTAGTGGTTATTTTCTCATCAAAGTCATGATTTACATTTACAAGACAGATGAAAACCCATTTAAAGAAAAGTGTTTGATCAAAATTCCAACTGGACTGAAATGCTGGAGCTGCTTATATGTGGTCTGCCAGGTGACAAGCAGACCTGTTATCGTCATCCAAACATGGCAGAGCCTGTGGCTTTTCCTTTCTTTGTAGTTGAAATGAATAACTTAATCTGATCCCAAGAGCATCCAGTGAGCACCCTTTTTTATTCATTCCAAAAGGAGAATATCCACACAGCCCTTTTATTCTTTGAAATGCAATATTTATAGATGAGGTTAAGTCAGGACACGCTTCTGTTCGACATCTCTTACATCCAACAGTCATTTGTAACTTACCATGATGCCACAGAGCAAGAAAGAATTCAGCGCTCTGTCAAGCTGTCCAGACCACATCATGCATGAGTGGAAAGGGCAGGGGTCTCATTTATAAAACTTTGCGTAGGATCTTTACTAAAAGTGTACGTACGCCCAAAACCAAAAGTTTGCGACGCCAAAAAATATTCATTTATAAAACCGTGCGACGCACAGATTCAACAATTTCCCTTTATAAATCACACTCTTCCTAGTTGCCAGGAATTTGCTCATATTCCGCCTCCTACCGCCCACATTCTACCATAGATGTCAATGCAAAGACCTCATGGATGTTTCTGCATATAAATGAGCAGCTGATCTAGGCATTTAAAACTGAATCGTGGCATCGAAAAGAGATTTAAACGAATTTCGCGAACGGAAGGGAGGTGCTTGTTAGTGAAGTGGAGCCTCACAAAATCATTTTATTTGGGCGTCACAGGAAACACAGATAAACGTAAGTCTGCTGAGTGACAGCAGGTTGTTGTGGGGTGATGATGTGACGGAGGTCTGTTCTAGAAGTGGCTGTGGAGGAAACGCTGTGTCAGAGCGACTGTATTCAGAACACAGAACACCTGTTTGGTGTGATGCAGCGCGATTCCCCCTCACGTGCCCTCCCCTCGCCTGTAAACACCTCCGCCGGTCTTTGAGGTTGATGGCTCCACAACGTAGTGCGCTGTGGTCAGCAGCTGCTGATGCGTCGGGGTAGGAACGGTTTCGGTGGTATCTGGGTCCAGTTCATAGACAAAAGCGCTGCAAAAGTAAATGTGATTATTAGCCGGTCATCATCATGGGCCAGAAAATCCTCATGGTCTCTAAAGACTCTCTCCATCCTGATCCTGCCGTTGGCATCGTCTTGAAGCAATGCCAGCGCATCCATTGTAAAGCGTTACGCAACAGTGTCACTGCAGTATTTATATTTACTCAGTAATTACAGTAATTGCTATACAGCTTGTCACAATTAATGGAACAATAGTCTTTTATTCTTTTACGTTTTGATGTTTTCTCTTCTGCATCCCTGCTCAATGCTTTTTATGTTTTATGTAAAGCATTTTGAGTTATCCTGTACATTTATTTGCTTTATAGATAAACTTGTCATTGCTACATAATTTAGGATGAACAACACTTCGAACACACTGTGCTGTAAGTCCTGAATGGGTGCTTATGGGTTGTATGGCTGAATTGAGGACCAACGAGGGTTTACGAGGGTCTACAGTCTGATATGATGGTTAAATGCAGAACGTTGCTTAAGTTCATCATCTCACCAGCGGTGCCGCCAGTTTCCCCGTCTCCAAAATGTTCGTGCGCAAAGTTCAGAATGTGCGCACCGGTCCACATTCTCCCGTCAGGTTTGTTTTTATAAATCAGAAACTTTGCGTGGAAAATCACTTACGCCACTTTCAAGCCCTTTTTGTGCGTAAGCAAGCATAAATGAGACCCCAGGTGATGATTTGCCTGCCTGAAAAATTGAGAATTCACTTTTTTTGTGGGGGTAAGATGGATAAAAAGAAGGAAGGAAGAAAGGCACCCTGCTGTTAGCTTAACCTGACCTGTTATGTTTCCAGGCTTTGAATCCTGCACCAGTGGACGTTAAATTTGAAAGAGAATGTAAGTCTTGGGAAAATACTGCAAAGACTCCTTTCTGTATGTTGCATGCATTTCAATTAGGAAAATCCCTCCTCTCCTCACAAGGTTAGAAAACACTCTACTGGTGAAAGAAACTGAAAAATGAAAGCGTAATCAAAGAGGATCTTTTTTTTAAAAGTGACATTGAGCAAACATTTACATTATTATGCAACAAGGTTGAGGTCCTGGTTCTCATCATATTTGGGTTATATTACTTGTAACCCAAAACTCATAACATCGGGATCATTTACTACATAGCCTACAGATTATCTGGACCAGCCAAACTCTTTTCTGACAGCAGTTAAAGGCGAAAGCTCTTCCTGATTAAAAACATTAAAGGCAGCTCACTTTTTGCGGTTTGTCTGTAATACAAAGATGAAGTAGTGTTACAATAAGGGCTCAAAATCTGACTTGCAGTATTCATTGCTTTATAACAGTGTATGTATCTCTTACCATTTTTCATATATATATATATATATATATATATGTGTGTGTGTGTGTGTGTGTGTGTGTGAGAGTGGAATGGGAGATCTGGTTAATATTGTCATGTCAAACTATAAAGATATATATATATATATATATATATATATATACTTATATATGTACAGTATACCTGTGTGGAGTTTGTATGTGTGTGTGTGTATATGTGGGTGTGTCCGGGTGTGTGGCTTCCTCCACAGTAATATATGTATGTGTGTGTGTGTATGTATATATATATATATATATATATATATATATATATATATATGTATATATATATATATATACACACATATATACATACATTCATGGGGATATATATATATATGTAATGTGTGTATAATGTAGTCATTTTTGGTAGGGGGCATTTGGGGGTTTGGGCAAGATGTGTCAACTGTTGTTTTTTGTGACTAAAACTGTATGTAAAAGCAGAAATATGTATATGTTCCCTCCATGCCAGATCTGTAAACCTGTGTCCCATGTATGGTTCTTGTTCACAAAATTAATTTTTGTGTGCATCTACAAACAGGATTTTCACCCCCAATTAAACAAAAGCAACAACAAAAAATAATCGAAAACATAAAAATAGATTTTTATTTTGTCTCTCTGAAGTCAGAAATGGAACAAAAACTGCTGAATGGGAAAATGGTGACAGAAGTGATGCAGCTCTGCAGTTCAGAACAAAGGACCCTGCACAGGTTGGATATGACCTGATGGCAAACAATAAATGAGAACAAGTATCAGCTCTCACCATGGCATCAAAGCAACAGGCAGGGAATTGGCTGCCCATGCTTTATCTGTATTACTAACACAATCTGTACTCTGTGTGTGAATCACATTTATACTATAAAGTTCTTTGGTGTCATTTTCATCCCTGTACTAGGTTCCTAGTGACAGTGGATTATGCTAACAGACAGCAACACACACAAGAACCATTTGTGAATTTCTTTATCATTTCTGCTGTAAGAACTCTTTGTTTTTTCAGTATTCATGACCTTTGTTCTCCATGAAGCGCTTGGTGGCAAAGAAACCTTGTGGCATAAGAGCACTTCATGAATACATTTCATTCTAGTTAACACACATTTCTAACTGTGCTAACCTTTTATATCTCTGTTCTCCTGCGATACATGCATTATTTGTTAGACTGGCTTTGACAAGAGATCCAATAGTAATACAAGGAGTCTTCTCAGTCGCTCTTATCATTGTTCCTAATCTCTGAAACATTCCTCCTGCTTTTTATTTTCCTAAAGGAAATCCCAAAATTGCTGAATTGGTTTACATGTTCACATCAGAACCAGAATGCCTTTGTTGTCGTCACACACAGTACGAGATTAAAAGCCACCAATATCAGTCCAAAGCCAGAGTAGAAATATATACAGAGTAGAAAATGTATATATGAAAAAATATGTGAAAAATATACAATGTTAATATGTGGATATCAGTGGAAAGGAAATAAAGAAAATAAATGTTTGTATACAGGTATGATATATAAATATAAATATGAAATTGCTCATGAATGTGTGTTGTCCTTTCGGTGATTGGAATATTGCACATAGTTTCAGATTATATGCGGGAAAAGTCAGTGCATGTCAGAGTTGAGAGTGGTTATGGCTTTAGGAAAAAAGCTGTTCTTAAGTCTTTGTCCTTGTCCTGATGTTTCTGTATCGCCTCCCTGAGGGCAACAGGTCAAACAGAATAGAGCCAGGGTGGGAGCTGTCTTTGGCGATTGCCTTGGCTCTGCTGAGGCAGCGGGAGGTGTAAATGTCCATCAGGGAAGGGAGAGGGCGGCCTATCTTCTGTGCTGCCTTAACTCTCTGCAGCCTCTCCCTGTCCGCAGCAGTGGAGTTGCCATACCATACTGTGATGCAGTATGTCAGCAGGCTCTCAATGGATGAACGGTAGAAAGTCAGCAGCAGGTCAGAGTTGAGGTTGTGCTTCCTGAGGACTCAGGAAGTGTAGCCGCTGCTGAGCCTTCTTGGTGATGGATGTGATTTTCTCTGACCAGGAAATGTTGTCAGAGAAGAGGACGCCGAGATACCTAAAGGTGTGGACCCTTTCTACACGCTTGCCGTTGATGTGAAGGGGGGCTGTGTCGGCCAAGAGAGACCTGTTTTGTGGTGAGTCTGTCCCATATTATTGTATTGAGGGCACAACTGTAATCTACAAGGAGCATCCGGTAGCTCTGCTGCTGCTCCAGATGGATCAGTGCAGAGTGGAGAGCTACAGCAATGGTGTCCTCTGTGGATCTGTTCGCCCAGAATGCAAACTGGTAGGGGTCGAGATCTGGGGGTAGATGGTCCTTGACGTGCTGAAGAACCAGTCTCTCAAAGCACTTCATGATTAACGGAGTGAGGGCCACTGGCGGTAATCATTTAGGCTGGTGATGGGAGATTTCTTTGGTATCAGGATTATAGTGGAGGTTTTTTTTTTAGTGGGAGGGGATGACTGTCTCGGCCAGGGAGAGGTTGAAGATCTTGGTGAAGGTGGGGGCGAGTTGGTTGGCACATGCCCTGAGTACCTTGCCAGGTACTCCGTCTGGGCCGGTGGCTTTCCTGGGCCGCTTTCCTGGGGTTCACTGTAAGGACCACTCGTGTTAAACTGTGCTCTTGTACAGTGAATGGAGTGGTGCAGGAGTTGGGTGGGGGTAGGGGTGGGGGCGGGCCAGGAACAGATAAATGCTGCTGGAAAGATCCAAACCAAGCAAAGAAGCTATTTAGCTCCTCCGCCAGTGGCGCACTCAGGTCTGCCGTTGACGCAACACAACCTCTAAAGTTAGTGATGTCATGCATTCCCTGCCACACCTCCCGTGCGTTGTTGCTGGACAGATGGGACTCTATCTGCTTCCTGTGGTCTGTCTTCGCTCTTTTCACACCTCTTTTCAGGTCAGCTCTGGCAGCACTGTACAGAGCTCTGTCCCCTGATCTGAAGGCACTGTTGCGGGCCCTGAGGAGTGAGCAGACCTGGCTGGTCATCCAGGGTTTCTGGTTGGGGAAAACCCAGATGGTGGTTTTCACAGATACATTCCATATGAAGAACTGAAGATAGTCCAGAACCATTCCTGTGTGTGTCTCCAGATCCTGATGCTTGAATAGGTCCCAGTCTGTCTGTAGAAAGCAGTCTAGAAGTTTAAGAAGTGCATCGTCAGGCCAGGTTGTAACAGTCTTAAAGGTAGGCCTGACTGCTTCTGAGGGGTTGTTAGCTATGGAGAGCATGGGGAAAGATGGTCTGACTGACCGAGGTGGGGGAGGGATATGGCTCTGTATGCATGCTTGATGTTAGTATAGACATGATCCAGAGTGTTCTCCCCTTTTGTAGCATATTTCACATGCTGGTAGGAGTTCGGGGGTACAGTCTCTAAGTTGGCCTTGTTAAAATCCCCCGCAATATTGTGAACACCGTCAGGGTGGGCCCGCTGCTGTTCATTCACGGTATTCAGCAGGAGAGAGAGTGCTGTGTTTACACTGGCGTCGGGTGGAATATACACAGTGGTGGTGATCACAATAGTTTGCTCTCTCGGGAGAAAAAAAAGGCCGGCACCTCACGGACATGTACTCGACGTCTGGGGAACAGTGTATTTATGTGCATGACAGCTGGGCAACAATGGGGCAAGATTTATGAATACTTGAAATCTAAACAATTGATGCATAGTTTGAGTTTGTGATGTTGAAGAAAAACAATCCACAAAATACCTTATATGGCATGTTACTTACCCCTGTTCTAAAGTCTCTTCACTGGTTCTTTGTTGCTACCAGAATAACTTTTCAAATCCTGGTTATTACTTCCAGGGCACTTCACAGACAGGCTCTTGAATATACACACAAATTACTGGTCTGTTCCAACCCATACTCTAGCCCATAGTCATGTCTTCAGGTCAGAACCAACTGATGGTTCTTTGGATCTGTTGCAAAACTTGAGACGACGGGTTCTATATAGAGGGGGCGCCCTGTCTCTGGAATTGCCCTCTCAACTGCTCTCTGGACTCTAAAAGCAGCTAAAAACTCTGCTGTTTCCATGGACTTGTCAGAGCAAATAGCCACTCGTGTACTTTTATTTATTCATTTTTCCTGTATTTACTTGATTTCACTTATTTTTGTGAAGCACTTTGTAACTCCTGTCTCCAAAGAGCACTTTATAAATCAAGTTTAGTAACTTACTATCAGAGGTGGAAAGTAGCTAATCACATTTACTCAAGTTGCTGCAATTCAGTCGTTGTGGGTAATTTGTCATTTTTGAGTTTTTTAAAATGGGTAATTTTACTTTTACTAAAGTACATTTTTGACCTGAGTAATTTACTTCACTATTTTGGAAACCTCCCCCATTACTGATTAAAAAATGAAATGTGGGGAAAAATTAAAGCCTGGATAAGTATGTTTCTTCCTGTGGAAGAGATGGATAAGGACCATATGTCTCAGCCAGTTCTTTGTGTTCAAATGCACACAAGGCAATAACTTCATCATGCAAATATTGACATATTTTACAAGTAGCATTTAGTAAGCAGAATATTCTGTGGAGCATGACATTTTATTTCATCTCTGAAATAAGCAGTCAGTGTGCTCATTTGTTCATTAAAGAATAACTTTCTTTTTTTTTTTTCAACCTGGACCTTATTTCTAGAAGTGTATATACGTGCATTTACTCACCCGTAAAGTTTCTGCATCACTATCAGTCCTTGGGAAGATTTTACTTTGTGTCGCCCTTCAGTGTACATCCAGTAAAATGGCAGCGATGGGGCAGCCACTATATGACATCTGCAGCAAAAACTCCTCGATTTCATCAATGCTTTAAGTAGAATGAACGAACGAATGAGTACGATTGTCCTGTGAGTTCAAAGTTTCGCAAATTGTGTTTTTGTTGTCTGGGCAGCGAGCTGCTACTCTCAGCTGTACTGCGGAAGCATGCTTTGTGAACCCGTGGCCCTGAAAAGTACAGGTACTACGCAAAAAATTAGAATATTGTGAAAAAGTTAATGTATTTCTATAATTCAACTTAAAAGGTGCAATTTACATATTGTATAGACAAATAATATGCAAATCAATATATTTCAAGCTTTTGTTTGAATGTTGCTAATTAGGACTTGCAGCCTAAGAAAACCTCAAATTCTAAAACTCAAAAAATTAGAATATTGCATGAATTCAATTTAAAAAGGACTTTAAATACAAAAAACTCGGGCCTCCTAAAGTAAAATCTTGGATCTGTACTTAGTACTTGGTTTGGGCCCTTTTGCTTGAATGCCACGCCTTAACCCGGCGTGGCATGGATGCAACCCGCTTCTGGTATATTTCAGGTGTTATGGAAGAAAAAACATGCTTCAATCACAGCCTTGAGCTCTTCTTTATTGTTTGGTCTCTTCTCATTCAGCTTTCTCTAGACAATGCCCCACATGTTTTCGATGGAGTTCAGGTCAGGTGAGTTTGCGGGCCAATCAAGCATGGTAATTCCAATGGTTGTTGAACCAAGATTTTGTACTTTTGGCAATGTGGGCAGGTGCCAAGTCCTGCTGGAAGATGAAGTCTGCATCTCCATACAGCTGGTCTGCTGAAGCAAGCATGAGGTGCTCCAAAATGTCCTGGTAGACGGCTGCATGCTGAACTTAATAAAGATCACAGGTCCATTCCTTATGACGTCCTCCACACTTTTTTTTTTTTTTTTTTTGAATGGCCCTTTCCTGACCATCTTCTCCAGGCTGCTGTCAGCCCTCCGGCTTGTAAACCGTTTTCTTCCACACTTCTTCCTTCCACAATACCGAATACGGACAGAACAGCGACATCACGTGTGTCTAGGTTGTAGTTGCAACGGCAGGAAAAACAACTCCAGCTGTTTGGGTGCCAGGCTCGCTGACGATATGCAAGTGACCAACAGCCTGCAGCATGTCCAACAAGTAACACAGAGGAGTTTATCACTGACAGCTAAGTTTAGCCACGTTAGCAAACAAGCTAGCTTACCGGTCCAGGAGGAAAGTCGCCATTTCCGTGTTTTGACTCCTTGGAAAACGTTTATGTGGGTCCATTTAGTGTAGTCTTCACCTAAGTTTACTCCAGGTTTTGCTCTTGGCAGGTCAATCCTCCTCAGAAACAGATAACAATATCTCCAGGGCTCTAAAGCAGCTGCTTCACTCGTCATCTCCACGGTTTTCCCCTGTACCAGCCTGACTGTGCCCAAAATATTGCTTCCACACAGAGATCATATTTGGCAACCCACAATGGTGGTATTGGCTTACAAACGTAAATATAATGCCATTATCGAACCCGTTAAAATTGATTTTATAATTATTTTTAGGCTAGATATAATTTTTCTAGGAAATGTTGTACTTTCATTCTGTACAACCCCAAACGACCTGTGGAGGTATTATTTTTGAAAAATATAGCTTTTAATAAAAATGTTACATATTTAACCTTTAACTGTCTATTAATGTGCTTTGAGTCAGCACTCTGAGAACATCCAGCTTCTTTTTCTATCACTTTTTGTGTCTTTCCCACCTTGTGCAGGGAGTCAATGATGGTTTTCTGTACAACTGTCAGATCAGCAGTCTTCCCCATGATTGTGAATTCTTCTAAACCAAGACGGGGACTTTTTTAAAGGCTTGGGGCACTTATGCAGATGTTTTGGATTACTTACCTGATTAGAATGTGACACTCTGAACCTACAATACTGGAGCTTTTCACAGGATTCTAATTTTTTGAGTTTTTGAATTTGAGGTTTTCTTAAGCTGCTAATCAGCAACATCCAAACAAACAAAATCTTAAAATATATTGATTCACATTATTTGTCTAAACAATATATAAATTGCACCTTTTATACATGTATATACTCCTAGAAATAAGGTCCAAGTTGAAGAAAAAGAAAGTTATCCTTGAAGAAAATTGCATTTCTAATTTGTTTGCTGTAGAAAGGAAAAAAAAAAGAGTACTGTGTTAATAAAGAATTGCTCATCTTTTTCACCATCTTGGACACTTTCATTTGATTTTCTATTTTCTATTTTATTGTAATATAATTTAATATGTTTATCAAAAGTGTAGGATTTAAACTAGTCCTTTTTTACAGCAAGTAATTGAAAGTAACCAGTACCTTTAACTCAAAGTAAATTTTAAGAACTTTTACTTTTACTCAAGTGCATTTTTAGATAAGGACTTTTACTTGAGTATTTCAAGGTAAAGATACTTAATTACAATTTTTCAGTACTTTTTTTTTTTTTTTTTTTTTTTACCTCTGCTTACTATGTGATTTGAAAAAATTAGGCAGCTTTTTCCCCTTCATCTGTGTTTAATCCAAGTACAGCTTCACTTGGACTGTGTACTGCACATATGGTTATATTTAATCATTTTACTTTCTCACACATTTAAGCAGTTTCTTATAATTTGTGATGCATGTTGTTGGTGTTACAGTTTCTAAGGTCAACTGTGTGCAGATGAAGATCGCATAAAGCCACTCATCAAGATTGATCACCATCAACTGCAATGTCAAACATGGAGGAAAAACATCTTTCCATGATAAATTGTAACTAATTATCATTGTCAAATTTAATTAGTTGATCCTTAAATTACATTTATTTTACAAATACTTAGAAAATTATTGCTTAAACTCCACATAAACTGGTGCATTACAGTAAGTGCTATTTTATGATTGCATGGCTGCACAGTGGTGTGATGGTTTAAACCTAAGCTGGGGCTTTTGCATGGGTTCTTTTGAGGTGCTTTGGCTTCCACCCGCAGTACAAAACCATGCATGTTGGGTTAATTTTTTTCTAGTAATGAATATTAGCATGATTGTTTCTGTCTCTATGTTGGCCCTGCGATTGACTGTATACCCACGACTCTACTTTAAAGTAAACGGGTACAGCCAATAAATAGGCTGATATTAATATGGTGACATCTCCTGAGAGGAGCTCAGTTCAACTCAGATTAGCCAACTCCAGTGAGTTGACCAGACACCTCAAGTTCAGTGCTGGCTTTGATGAAATCAAAAACTGTCGGGTTTGTATACTCTAAATGCAACTTAAGTTGGCCTAAAATCGTAAGAATACATAATGAACAACTTTGTCATCGATGCGTACATTTAGGTGTGTATATGGCACATATAGCAAGATGATCATAGAAAATCACCCAAATGTCTGTACATTTTCCCCAGGACCTTTTACATGCATAATACATTATCTAGTTTAATTATCTATGCAATGACTTGATTTTTCCTTTTAGTTTTTACATTAAATGTAATGGTTGATTATGTAAATTCAGCCTTGTTTATTCTGTTAGACCCCCCCCCCCCCCCCTTCTTTTTTTTTTATCTTCCTTGAGATTTGTTTAATTTCAATGGAAGAAATGTCTTCATATGGATGAAAACAGAATTAATGAGGGATGATAAATTACAAATCTTCCTTTCAGAGCCGAACTGAATAGCTCTGATGCTCCCAGTCATTACAATCTGGATGGATCACTTTAAAAAATGCTCCGTTACAGTACCAACCCAGAGGGGGCACTGTGTTGCTGTGCGGGGGAAGTTTAGCCCCAGGTCAGGGGGAGACTGCAATATTTATCCCCTCCTTACATTGCCTCTCCTCCTGACAAAGTGCACTGAGCACTTCAGGGGCATACTAATTTGCCCAATGTGTATTAGCCCCCCATATCAGCCATTTGACACAATGACAGTAATTTGGTAAAATGGTGAAAATAAGTCTCGTCTCCACTGTTGTCATCCACTCAGAACAAAAGCTGCTGTTCTGCTCAAAATCTTGTGAAGGTTTATGACCTATACTGGATAAATACAGATGAAAAACCCATAAATGCAGCGGCTAAATGAGACAAAGATTTTCCAATTGCCCAAATTAATATCTTCTGACACCTATTTGAATAATTTCTATTTACACAGGTATGCATTCAAATGCCTGTAAGTCAGTTATTTAAGTCAAGGTTTAATTTACAAAAATTGATAAATATCCATTTTATACATAATAATGGTTAGAACTCCTGGATATTTATTTATTTCATTTATATATATATATATATATATATATATATATATGCATGCTTCAAAGACGGACCACTTTTTGTGACAAGGGAAGGGTTTTGTTTGTTTTTTTTTTTCTTGGTGTCTGTGGGAACAAGTTCCTTATTCAGCATTTCAATTTCAAACATGTTTGTTCCTAGTGCAGTCTAATTCCCAAACATCATTCATATTCACTCTTGAAAGCAAATAGTTCAAGGAAACGTTTGGTTCCACAGAGAAAAGCTTCCCCTTTTGAACATTCTTCATTTCAAGAGGCAGCAGCTGATCCCCCCCCCCCCCCCAAAAAAAAAAAAACACTCCGTCACAGGTCGTTCCATGAGTCCATATGGGATTCAGTACCTCTCTTAGACTTTTTGTCATGCCTGCAGTTGGAGAATTACAAACCTGATCTATTCGGCATGCTGCTATGAGCACATTCAGCTGTGAGCTGCTAGTAAAACGGATTCATGCAAAGGATAAATTTCCCTCTGATGGTTCTATTTTGTCTGCTTTCCTGCGCGCTAATTATAAGGATTGAAAAATATGAGGAATGAGACTGCATTGATCAATCATATCCTGCATGTGATGGTATTGTATATTATTTACTGTATCAGCTACCTTTTTTTTTTTAGCAATGATTCTCTACAGAAGTCAAATATTTGCCAAGAATTGACATGTTCAATTTTTTTTTGTTGAGAAATTTTCCATGATATAACAGGATTTTTTTTTTTTTTTTTTAAGGGGGGTCTAATCTGTGATCCAACACAGGATACATCTTTTAAGTATCATTTAGCAGTGTGTCAGTATAATACTGTACATTAGTATCCTTTTGTCAATCCAGCCTCTTTAGCCAAACCAGTTCTTAACCCACATGCACATGTCGGGTTTATTTTCACTTTGATACATGACAGATGGGGAAAAAAAAAGTAGGGAGAAAGAAAACATTCCAGGCAGCAACAACAGCTTTGAAACCTTGAAGATCCCAATGCAGCCAATCTCGGCTTCACAGGCGTGCAGCGTGGTGCACTGTGGGAAGTCGCCATGGCGCACTGCGTTTCAGGAGAAGTGAGAGAGAATGAGAGAAAATGGCAGCAAATGAAGTTGGCGAGCTGTGGAGTATTGTTCCCTCCTGCTCGTAGTAATGAACAGGCCTTCGGAACAGACTGGGGAAATTGGTCCCCGGTGGGTCCCAGGCCTCTCTCATCTGTCAGGTGTGTTTGCCACACATGACGGCACACAACTATAACTGTGGCCGCGCATTCGTCGAGACTGCCTGCTCACACTGCTGCACAATCAACCATACTGATTAAGAAGTGTCACACTGTACTGAGGGTGTTTTTCTGTTTCATCATCACATCTAATTATATATTATATATTATTTTTGTGACTGAATGTGGATGGAGATGGATGCAGGGATGATCAGCTTTTAAAGATTGGTCAAGCTGAACTTGACACAATATAACTGCCTCTTTCAAATAAGGATTGTGTATACAGTATAAATGCTGGTCCATGAGTAATTTTAGACATGTCTGCATTTTAAGTCTTACAGAGATTAGGTGTAACTTCTTATTTAAAAGTGGTTCATGATTTTATTGAATGAAATTAGTTTATGAATAACTAATGTTATGTTAAATTTCCCTTGGTTGTGTGTGTTTATTTGTGCTGCAGCAGAAAATGAAATATTAATGACATCGCTGCTCAAATGCATATCATGGAGTCCAAGAGTTACGTTTACTCACTTAATGCTTTAGCTTTTACCACATTCACGCTTTAAAGAGTCACTCAGAGCTGTATATTCCACATGGCGTATATGTGGGTGAGTGTGTGTCATTAGGGACCAGTCGAAAGCCAGTGCACTGAATCCAGGAAAGGTATCTGTACATTCCCATGCTGTGCTCGCTCAATAAAAGGTTAAATGGATTTCTGATCCGCTGACATGGCGAGCTAGCCTTTAACATGGATAGAGCTGCTGAATAACACTCTGTCATTACTGGACAGTAGAGGTTTGGAGAGGCTATCAATGTTGAATAAAGGATTGGAGCAGTTTGTGATGCCGCTGACAAATGGATGAACATTAAACCTTTTTTTTAGTTTCTCTCTCTTGGTGTGGAAGTGATGTGGAAGGAAAAGGGCCCACTGTATTCCTTTATACTACATGGGAAATTTATTTGACGTTAAGGCTGCAATGGTCTGGATTAATTAGATGAAGTGTATACCAGCCAAAGCTACTGTCTTTTTAGGACACATTTTTGCTTTCCCACCAAACAGTATTTAGATAAGCGGCAGCAACAATTGGGGGGGGGGGGGGGGGGAAAGTTGTAGTAATTACATAGTAATGCATCATGCTGCAGAAGTCTCGTTAACGTCAGGTAAATTTTGGAAATTATTTTGACATAGGACTGTATTTGGTCGCATTACTTCCTCATGGAGCAAGATACAGCACACTCCAAATCTCCAGTTTGTACAGGAAGAAGTCTTGTAGCATGCAGTCATCATGAATTTATCATAAAAAGTAAGGAAATTCGTTTTTGTTGTGACAATGCTTCCTGGTAAAATCTTATACTGTTGAAAAACCTGTTTATTTCCCTTTTAATTTGTGCCACAGACATTTGTAGGGAGAATGCATGAGATGAGCTGAGTTTGAGCTGTACCCATGATAAACTTGCAAGTTCTTCTCTGTCAATCCCATGCTGATTTGCTACACCAACAGGGTAACTGATGGAGGTAGTGTGATGGCGTGGAGCCCTCATGTCCCTTACTGGAAAGGTGAGGCTGGTCATTATTGGAGGCAACCTCAGTGCAGAGATAAAGAGAAGATTCTACAACCAGTGGCAATTCCATATCACTGCAGTCTGGGACCGAGCTCCGTCCTCCAGGATGACGCCACTCAGTCATACAGATTGGCATCACCAGCCTGCAGTCTCGAACTCAGCCACATTAGAACCAGATTGGACGTTATGTTGCTGATATTCTTCCGAATTTAATTACCCCCCAAAAATAAACCAAGGAAAATCTAACTTGTGGGATTTTAACAACAGAGGAGCACAAGTGTATTGTGGAAATTTGTATTCAAAGCCTCAAATTAAGCATGTCTGACTTAGTACTTGCAGTTCTAAACTATATTTAAAGAAAAAAACAAACAAAAAAAAACTTAAGCTCATGTTGCAGGTTGTATGTACAAGAAAGTTGATGGTTGCCATGTGATCGTGTGCATTTGCTAGTGTGGCAGGAGCAGTATTAGTTCAAGCTTGGCAGGAACTGACAACGCCAGAATGTGGCAAGGTACGCAATGAGGGCCCGGGTGGGATTTGATCCCACAGACTCCTGGGTGAGAGTCACACACACTTACCAGTCAGCCAAAGGAATATTCCTGTGACCAAGTAGCCAGGGCGCGTGATAAGGCATAGGCCGTATCTCAAACCACGACACGTTTGAGTGTGTAGTGCGTTCATGCTGTCATTTAAGCGAAAATTCAGTGCACTGAAAGTACCAGGATGTTGCCCTAATGTTGGCCAAAAACAAACTGCAGAACGAAGCACACTACTCACACTAAACGGACGCCATCTTGCTGACATAGTGGAAAAGTCGGGACTTTCGAACTGCTTTCAGAGCTGAATAATGGTCAACAAAGCAGTAGCGACCCCTGCTGCAGTGGAGGCTGTATTGTACTGATTTAAGTAACGTTTAGTAATATGTCTAAATCATTTCATAATGTATATTGTGGCATGCTACCAAGCTGTTCACTCCTTGATGACAGTTATGATCTGGTCATTTGTTTGAGGCTGCGGTTAGACCGGCTCAGTAGAGTTAGCTCACGTTAGCAGGCAATGCTAGTCCGTCACTTCCTGCAAGTGCAGTGCTCTGTTTGGGTCAGCATTTAGTGACAATAGTGTGCACTACAGACGAAGGACACAGTGTGCACTAGCACTAAATGCCAATGCACTCGGGCAAGTGTGCAGTTTGAGACATGGTTCATAGTGACAGGACCCCACACTGTCACACGAGTCATTTGACAGTCCTACAGTAATAGTCACAATTATTCAAAAAGGACATTGTATGTTGTTTTCCAGATATTGTACCCCAAAACAGGGATTATTATACAGAATAAATGGGGGGGGGGGGGGGGACTCCTGCAATAGTTGGAAAATCCCTTCATCTTATCCACTGTCATCTCTGCGTTGTTCTCTGAAGAGCAGTCATTTTAAAGAAAGACTACCAGTCAGCTGAGGCCCAAGCATGCAAATTGGTGTAATGCTGTGATGTCACAGCTCATTAACAAAATGACTGGTGTGAAGCATAACCATGCCACAAGTCATTCTAACAAACAAAGCAACTGTAAAAGATGAAATTCAGCATGACACTGACACTGACACAACCCACATTCATTATATTGGTTGGCTGCAGAGGTAAAATAAGAAAGAATCTCACTCCACAGCAAACTTTCCTTCCTGTCATCAACAGCACACTTAGCAAGTGGGAATTTCAGCCAGAGAGGGACCATGATGACAGAAAAGTGATGAAATCCACATCTTGGAGCCAATTTGTCGCTGAGGAGCTGCCATCTTTTGGTGCATTTACAGCAAGTGAAGGAGAAGTAAAACACTTGAATAAAGTCATCATTGAGCAAGGGGACCTTCAGAGCTCTGTAGGGACGTGTTTCTTAATGTATGGAGAGGGACTTCAGAGTAACTGAAGTCATTTTCAGTAATTTCTGATCTGATTGCAGTAATTAAATTGGCCAATTGAATGATTAGTGCTTGGCCTTCACTCCCAGCACAGTAACATCCTCCACTCCCCAGTACAGCAAACATTATGAGTCTCATTATAAACAAGGCCAGGTGCTAATGTGTAAGATTTAAAGATGTACTTTCTTCAAAAGCACGTGTTGCCCTCCAATCCCCATCTCTTCTCCTTTTTTTCCCCCTCTGTTAGACCGCCCTCCTTCACTCAACCACACATCAATCACTTCAATGTTTATTGTCAATAAAATATTTAGTGTGAGAGGGCCTACATGCCCAGATTGCAGGTTTCATCTCACTCTCAAACAAAGTACAATATCTGTGTCTCTGTGTGTGGGTGTACATAACTGGAGATTGAGATTCAGGACCTTGATGCAAAGATTCTGCAACTGTTGGTGTGCTCTGTACGTGATCAGGATTATTACAAGTTTACAGCTCAAGGTTAATCTGTGATTTGACATGGCTGCCAACATGTACATAACATACCTTGAGGTGGCTGATGTGTAGTCTATAAAGGTTGGAGAGTTAGTTTATTTATGAAAATACTGAGGAAAAAAAGAGTGCATTCACTGCAGATCCTCCTGAATGACACCATAACTGCATGGTTGCATACATGAGCATCCTTGCAGTGTATAATAGAAGATACATCTGTCAGTTTATAAACTGTTTATTTATGAATTCCATACATATGTTTGAAACTCATGACTACAAATATGCAATTATTCCTGATCGATTTATTTCTTTTAACACATTTTACTATAAATTGTTTACAGTAAAGTATGATTTAAGTGTTACATTCTCTGTATAGACAGAGTAGCTATGTGGGGAGTTCTCTGTAATAGTGTGCTACTGGGATTGACTGTTTGGTCCCTGTACAACCAGAGTTTAGTCCACATTGCAGACAGTAAGTCAGATCTATTTCTGGTGAGGGTTGACTTTATTAGAGCTCTTCATCACAGATTCTGTTTGGGCCTGGAGGGCTCCACTTAGGTGGAAAGGACTCAGCTTAGAGCTGGTACTCATCCATATTGAGAGAAGCCAGATGATGTGGCTCGGTCAGCTGGTGCCTCTTGGGTTCCTCCTGATGGTGTCCTGGGGACATCCCACTGGAAGGGAGCCCCAAGGAAGAACCAAAACATGCTGCTGACCTCTGATGAGTGATGGAAGGTGGATGCTGTATCTTTATGCATGGACTTAGAACATACTGTGTATTAACTTTTGCAACACACAGACTAAATAAGTTGCATGCATTTGAAGAGTGTGCATTTAATGCTTTGGGAGGAACCAAGGCCCCATATTAGATGTTGGAGAATATTCAAGTAGTAACAAGAACACATGGCATGGGAGATGATAAGCAATTTAGTAACCAAGTTTAATTAACGTGCTGCTGAGGATGCCTTGCACAACAGTATGAGTAGTTTGGAAGCTGAATTTTAAAGTTGGTGTGAACTAAAGCAAAGCTGCTGCAGAAACTGACATCCTGAATTGAACTTTAATTAAGCACACAAACCTACAGTATGTTTCTTTACTTTTAGCCATTTGTGGTCTAAAAGTAAAGACTTTCTCATATGCAGTAAATTTAATGGATGAAGATGGTTATTAAAATGCAGAGGGGAAAAGACCAAATGTTTGCTGATGCTCGTGAATAATGGGGCAGTAGGGGGAAATGGCAAATTTACAGTATTTTAGTGACGTACGGCATGAAAACAAACCTCAGGGCACACCCTCAGATAAACAAAATTATACTCATTTAGTATCATTTCCTTGTATGTTGTCTTTTTTTTTTTTCCTTTTGTAACTCTCTACCATTAAATTTGCGTTGCTATTGTTTATTGTATCAACAGTTGTTGCTGGCAGATGGAAACGTTCTAGCTGGTGGCTGGCTTGCAGATGAACTGTTTTGTGCGTTAGGCAAATGTTTATGCCTTTGCCAAGGTGAGAACTGAGGGGGAGGCATGCTTCCAATGCCGTTTGTCTGTCTGCCAGCAAGATTGAGCAAAAACTACCAGATGAAATTTCACATAATTTTTAGAAGGGTGAAATATGAGCAAAGGAAGAACCCATTAAATTTTCATGTAGGTATAATTTTGTTTAAAACTGTAAAGTAGGACATCAGTTTTTTTTTTTTTTTTTTTTTTTGCTGCGATGTCTTAGTCTAAAGAGGTACTCCAACTTTGCTTTGGGCTTATTTGTTGACATGAGGGAGTGTCACACTGGCACAGTGGTTGCAGTTTTGTTTGTTCTTTAGATACTCTCAAGATGTTTTCCACGCAAAAAAGCCATGGAAGATGGAAGAGAGGATATAAATAGTTGCAACAGGAAGCCTAACTCATCTCCAATGTTGTAGAAGAAAATGATAATAGATAAAAAGATCACCCGCCGAGGTGGAATTGAAAATAAACTGCAGGGCACAGTGTGATGTGGAGAGATGTGGCTGTAAGCACGCTGGCCAAATAGTAGAAGGCCAAGGTGAACTAACCAGTTTTAAACAGATGTGACACAAGGGCCTCTGGCCATCCAGTCAAAGCACAACTCAGTGGGCTATCCTAATGGCACCCCCTCCATTATACACACCCTTTGACCCATAGAAAGTTCATATATCTTTCTCCATACACAGTATGTGTACACCTCCACTGTGCATCACATTTATACAGTATGTGTTTGATATTGGAGTTTTAAAGTAAAGACTTTGGCCGTGATTTTCATCCCCAAGAAAGCATGGCACAAGCTACAGTACATAATTACAAATAACACATATTTTCGAGTTATTTCTTCATCTTATCTAAAATTTATTTCAACCCTGTATATATAACAGCTGAAGACTGAATTAGCTATGAGCCTTTTGTTGCCTGTTGCCTTTGGAGCCTTTTATGTTCTAAGAAACAGCTCAAAATCCAACTTTAAGGGTGGAAAATTTATTTAAAGAATAGAATGTCACTTGTTTTAAATTTGTTTACCTTTGTATTATTATTATCATTTAGTTGACAAATTCCCTCAGGTTTATAATAACCAAACCATTCCATACAGTCACTGATTAAAGGCTTGTTTCTCTCTTTTTTAAAATTTTACTCTAACACTGAAACTCTTCAGGACGCACCACTTCCATCACACCGACATCTGCAATGAAAATGATGTGACAACTAGGTCACTGCTTTGACACTTTGAGAGCAAGAATGGAGGAAGATGTGCAATTATTTCCGTTTGACTTGTGCCAGTTCTGTAGGTTAGATCAATGGATCAGGTCACCTTGTTACCAATCGGAAACGCCAGAGGTTTCAATTTGACAATTTTACAAAAATGTGGTTTAATAGAAGAAAAAAAGTTCAAATAATGATCTGAAGTGCAGATGGTGGAGAATAAAGATGAAGCAATTTTAACAGCTGCCCCATGGAGAGGAGGGAAAAACATCTGTTTTTCTACCGAGAGCAGTTATTAAGATTGATCAGTTTGCAATGACTTTATTTTTTTCCTGAAGAAGATCAAAAAGCATGTGTCCGAAAATAGTCTTTCTGTGCAGGTTTACTCTTCTTTTGATGGAATTTTGCATCCGTGTGTGAGTAGATGTGTTCTGTTCGTGCTACACATGTGTGTTGTTGTCCTACATGTGCAGAGTCTGTATCCAGGAGCTGTCCCTCTGTCAAGTCTCAGGTATTTATAAATCTTGACAGTGGAAGACTGATCACCAGGCCTCAAGCTGCTACACATCCATCCAGCCGAGAGCTTCCGAAGACAGCCTTTAACACATATTACCTTCCTCATGCTGCTGCAAACTAAATTTTAAGCAGCTTTTCCCTTTGTGTTTTTTTTTCTTCTTTGCTGTGGCTGTGCATTAACTCTGTGGTGATTTCTGTGTATTCAGAGGTACACCTGCTTTTTAATTCCTATTTTTCTTCATGCCGTTTATATAAAACTGCTCCCCCCACACAGTGCCGCATGTCCCGCGGTGCAGTGTCTGCCATTTCAAGTTGGTTTAGCCATGTTTGTTTGCCTATTTGTGATGGCCTCTCAGTGTGTGATGATGTCTGACACAGTTTGCTTGTGTGCGGTTTTTTGGAGAAAATGGACTTTTATAGATTCTTAGCAAAGCTGAGTTTTCTGCACAGTGAAAGCAACAGAAATGCAGAACGTTTTATCTAAACGAGAGGAGACCCATGCAGAAGTCAGTTCAGAGAAATCCAGCATATTTTCCTTTCATCGGTGTTTGCTCTTCTTTAAAGGAAAATATAAGGTTTACCAATCTCTGTAGAAGTAGTTATACAAAAGACACTGATTCCTGGAAATCATGATGGAATCAATGTATCAAGGCAACCAAACCAGCTGGAAACTTACTGTAAAGTCAGTCTGAACCAAATAACAGACCACCGGCCTGGTTAATTACTTAAAATGAAGAGCAATATTATCAGCCACATAAACATGCTGCAAGCATGTCCAAAGTTGAGTTTTCACACTGCATCTCATAACTCCCTCACTTTACTGCTGAGTGGCAAGTACAGCCTCGATAAATTAGCGGGATCTTGGAGGGTTGCCAGTTCAAATTCTCAGACCAGTCAGTAAAGTAAATGACTAATGCGCTCTCTGCTTACTGAGTAATAACCAAAGAAATCATATGTTGAAATGGCCTTAAGCAGGGTGCTTAATCCCTGACTGCCACAGAAAAGCTGCTTAGTTGCAGGAGACAGGAGATGGCTTTCACTAAGCAGCCTGTAGGTGTGATGTGTGCAACTGTTTAAATATTTGCTGCAGAGTGGAGTTGGCAGGAGCTTGGGTGTTTAGCAAAAAGAACCCTCAAATTATTATATTTCATAAATGTTTCAGGAAGATAAATGTTGGGTGCTAAATAAATAGTTGATATTGTGTTGCTATAAAACAAAATATGGCTAAATATTCTTCAAGATCAAATTTCTTTTATTAAAGCTTTCTCAGAATTCATTGAACACTTTCTGAAATTGCAGTAACATCCCTTTTTGAAATAATTCTGCTTGTCAAAAGTGTAGTAACAAGGATCCACTTCAGATTGTCCTGCAGCATGCTGTTAGTGGCTGAATGGAAGTTTGAGCAGAGGAAAAAAATAGTTTCTATTCTAGTGGTGCAGATAGTATTGATTTATAAGATGGGATTTTAGTCTGATTCTCAAGGGATTCAGGAGTGTGTTACAATAAATCCTCCCGGATGCACATAGCATTGCTTAAAATGCCACGAGTTGGAGACTGCAGATACTTGTTTGCACTCACAAACATCAACACGCAGTATTAAGATGCACTATTATTTCAACTGACTGCAAGTGGGGCTTTTCAACCTGTATGATGGATTGTTTCCTTTATTCTCGGGTGGTTTTGAACCTGTATTTTTGGGTCTGCTCTACAAAAGCGAAGAGCCACCAGGGACAGCACTGCCTCTTCTAATCCACCAAGTTCTAAATCTCCAGGATGATTCCAGTCTCGAAGAACAATATACCCTGGAGCTTAAGGTGAACCGAGAGAGATGGGGTATGAGTGAAAACAGAATAGATAACTACTGAAGGGAGTTACAAAAGTGAACAGAATCCTTTTTGAATGCAGATTACAGCGTTAGAGATGGCATATTAAGGTTCAGTGGAAGGGCTTTTTGGCCTGGAGGTATTTTGCCGTTGTGATACTCATAAAAGCCTTTAAAAAAAAAAAAAATATATTGATCATGAATTGCATCAGTTTCTTTTTCTTCCTGCATATCTGTAAGCTACGGTGCTTATCTGTTAAGAATACAATATTCTGTTTTGGGGTTTGGAGATATTTAATTCATTAATCAAAGATATTGAATGGTCAAAAAAGGACAGCAATGCACCGTTGTCCTTGGAAAAAGAAAACCTAGTGTGCTGTGATTGAAACGGAGGAAGCATGCTGAATGAGACAGAGCCGGCTGAAAGAACTGGAGAGCTTGTACATCTGAGATGTCGGTATTTAAAGAGCACATGGAGCACATTACACTGACGTTGGCATGAGGTTTCTGTGGAATAGGACAGGAATCCCTTTAAACCCACCATCCTGCATGGATCAAGGAAGAACTGCTAAACTCCCCATAGGTTCATTGAACAAGAGGGAAAGATAAAAATAGGCCTCCTTTCTTCTGACAAGGAAAAATGTCCTGGGTTCAAATGAATCTCCAATGAAAGTCCTCCCTCCAGGCACTGGTGCTGGAGATGTGGTGGGAAAACTTTCAGGCTGAAATCTATGTCCTTGACTCTTTACATCTCCTCTTCTTATGTTTTACCACACTAACTTATTGGTGATGGTACACAAATACCATCACCTATTTTGTGGCCCAGACTCAACATGAGATCTTTCCATTTTTATATGTGAACATTTTAAAGCTTGGTGGACACAAAGCTCTTGTCTCTGACATTTAAATGCCTGGTTGAGTTCAGGAATAAAAATTAAACTTTCAGTTAATTTTTTTTTTTTTTTAAGATTTGATATGACAGAAGTGATTGTGTCAATCATTTTATGATATCTCATATTGATAGCTGGCTCCTGGCAGAGCTGTGATATAGGTAAACATTGACTTTGCAGTCATGGTGGGTCCATCGTGGACGGATCACCAAAATATTGTTTCGTCGCAGCAGCGTCAAGCCAGACTCCATTTATATATTTATATTAAATAAAGAGGGAGGATGTGTGTGTATGTCTGTGCAGTATGAGAAAGTGTAGTTATTTGTCTTATTGTCATTTTATATCATGTTTAATATGCAATCATGGTGGTTTTTGATATGTAAAGCACCTTGTTACTTAAGGTGCTTGTTGAATAAAATTTGATTTGACTTATTTACTGAATTAATGGCATTTTGTGATTTGCATCCCTTAAACCAGTTCTCCTGGAGATCTTGAGTAAATGTTCTTAAATGCATTTTCTTTTGGACATTTCTTTTTTTCCCCCATCATACTATTCTATGAAGTATGACCTTGTATTGAACAAGCCAATATTATTTTTTTTTTTTTATGTAACATGAATATTTATTTAAGGGCTGGTACAACCATGTGTAATGCGAAACAGTCTTTTGCAGTCCTCCAGAAGTGACAACCATAGAATTGGTTTTGAGCCTTTTAGCCTCAATATTGCATTAGCATAAAAATGTATTTTATGAATCACTCCTATTCAGATCTTTGATAATCAGTACAAACATAGAACATTTTACTTATTTCATCCAAAAAGTCACGATGCAACCATGTTACATTTGCTGTCATCTTACACTCGGCTGTCATTTTACAAACCACAGGATGGACGGATGGATGAAAACCCCTAAATCTTTAAAAAACCTAATATATGTGAGATGGTCAACATCAAACAGAAATAAAAAAGCCAAATCTTTTCCCAAGCAGTTGGACAACACCAAATCAAATTGCCAAAAAAAAAAAAAAAAAAACTTCAAATATTAATGGCAATCCATCTTTTCTGAATGTGTGAATCACTGTTTGCTCACAGTTTTGTTCACAGCTTTGTTTTCACTGCATGGAGAAGCAAAACAAAATTCTTGCCTGGTTTAATGATACTAGTTCTAGATCAAAACATTTAACAGCTGGTTGGTGTGATTTCAGCTTAATTTCTGCTGTTTTCTTTAAAACACATAATTTTTTATGGACGTTTTATTTATTTTCTACGGATCATTCTGTAACTGAATTCTAATTAAAATGCATTTAAGTTACAAAATGATCAGTCTTGAAGTAGAAAATGAAAATGAAGTTTGGATGATTTACTGCACATTTTTTTTATGAGCCAAATAATGTGGTTATGACCTTGAAATAAAAAAAAGCCTTTCTGCAAAGACTTTTTAATTTTCAAATTTAACATTTTAAATTGAATTTTGATACACATTTATTGGGACATATTTAGAATTCAAAGTTAAATATCTTTTTAATTAAGTCACAAAATGATCAGTCTCCAAAAAGAAAATGAAAATGCAATTAGAATGATTACTAATTTTATTTTTAAGTAAAAAAATGCAGTTATATTCTGAAAATGACAAATCATTACTGGAGATGGATTTTCTCATGTATTTAACATGGATAACACAAAGCTTTGATTTAATTTGCTTGAGAGCTGAATAATTGAGAGATTGCTACAATTTGTAAAACAAATACATTCAAGAAGCTTTAAACTGATCCACAGCAGATTGCCTTGAAATTGGCCCACACATTTGATCTGTTATAATGTCTCTATTGGCCTAGATATGGACCGGCGCATACGTAATGTTAAGGGAATAGTTCATGAAATATTCATATGGTCATAACATACAGTGTGTCGACTGTGTTTAGATACAAAATTACAGTAAATGCACCTCATGTTTTCAACGAGAATATAACTTGCGTGGCTTTAGGTTATTTAGTTATAAACTCACCCAACTGTGGCTGCCCTCACTATGCCTCATTACTCCCAGCAGATCATGACTTTATTACCGCGGCTCATCATGTCAGAGTAAATGTGATGTATGTGGTTCAAGTTTAACAGTAATCTGCAAAGTAGCCCTAATTTGGTCCATTGTAGTCAGTGGGCAGAACAATAAAGTGAAAAACTGACCTTGGACATATGTTTTGATTTGCTGTTTTAAAGGTCTGGCGAGACATATAAATTATTGGATCTTAATCCTCATTTGGAAAAGCGGCAAACCTTACTGGTAATAGGTTTTGAATGATTCAGTTTGGGAACAAGAATGGAGCGTTGGTGCCACTTTAATATTCTCGTGGGGGCATTCTCCGAATCTGAAATGGCAGTGAATGATGAAAATGCCTTTACCTAACAGGTCTGCTCACTCCATAAACAGCAGGGGAAATGAACAGCAGAGAAATATCTGACAGTAAATTAAAGGAGCCACAAAATAAATGAAGCTACTGGCTGTAAAACACCTGTGCATTTGTGGCAGGGCTCAAATCGGGGCGTGTGGCAGCGGGAATGAATTCCCAAGTCTGAAGAGAACAGTGTCAGCCTGATCTAAGTGCATAGAAATGTGTGTTTATCAGTGTTTTTGCCTGCATGAGACATTGTTTGAGACTTCACAACACTCCAGGACTGTCCCCTCCACTATGGAGGAGAATTGTGGCAATTCTTTACTTAAGCGTGCCCCCTCTTGGCCCCTGAAATGCACAAGCCTATTTCCCCGTAATGGCTCTACTGTGCTGCAAGCTCCCGAGGGAGCCTTGTTGCACTCGCCTCACTCTGCTTTACTTAGCTCCTCCTTCACAGACGTGTGAATGGAATGAGAGTGGTGTACAGTGTCATGATGAGTGAACACCGATGAGAGACGGTTATTGTTCACAGCTTATTATCTGCCTGCATTTGGGGGTTGTCAATTATCAATAAAGCCCACGGCTATTCAATAATGATATGACACATGACCCTGTATGTGAGTGTGTATTAAGCCCACTGATCTGAACAGGATCTTTAAAATAACTTTTATAACGTGCTGGAGATGTTTACTTAGTTTTACAGCTGAACTGCATTGACAATTTTCTTTATTTGTAGATGTAGATAAAAAATGTGTTTAAATAAAATGTTACATTTGCAATCCGGCTTCTTTTTTTGGTGGCTGTGCTGGCATAATTGATATTGAGGTTTTCTAGTCCTGAATATATATTCTTTTTGAAAAACATTGAATTCACTGAGTACATGCAGATGACTACCAGGCTGACACTAGCACTAATTTTACATTTGTCGCAGCAGATCTCTCTGCTATGCTCACTACTGTACAATATTGTATTTTTTACTTGGGAAGATCTAAACAAAAAGACTGGATGCATTCATTGAAACATTTAAGATTTTCTTTCCTCTATTAATTTCACCATCTGAACCCTGTGCCCATTTATTTTAAGCTATTGCTTGAAAATTGAATATCTCATCCATATTGAAGGAGAAATTTGTGAGATTTGATAAAATGTATAAATGCAAGTACTATTAGAGAAGATGCACATGTCCAGTCTTCATCCTGCAACCCTAGAGCATACCTTTCCCAACACACCTGAATCAAATGAAAGGCTCGTTAGCAGGCCTCTGCAGAGCTGAATGACATGCGCATGAGGTAATAAATATATATGGTTCAGATGTGTTACAGAAGGGGTGCTCTAAAAGTTGCAGGATTGTAAATAGAGATATAATACCCCCCCCCCCCCCCCCCAAATGCTTTAAAGATGGATATGAACATCCCTTTGCAATAATGCAGCTATACTGTAGCTCTAAATGTCGTTCAAATCATCGTTCAGTATCTGACCATTATCAGTTCTGATAAAATGAAGCAAAACTAAATTAGAGAAGTTTCAGTGCCGGTAGTTCAGGCTCCAAAGTGACCTTTTGGCACAATTTGGTACCATCTGTTTTCAAAGTCTCTCAACTGCGTGACTTTAGGTTTTAAGAGGTTAAAAAATTCGACGTGGATCTGAAGAGATTTAAGTTGGCAGTCTATTTAGTGAATAATGTGTCATCGCCAATAGCATCCTAACATTTTCTTTAATTTTTCTCTTTGCATCTGTTGAAAGTTACGTGAGTGAACCAGAATTTCTGTATGTTTAAAAACCAAACAAACAAAATGAACCAAATATAACTTGTATCCTGTGGAGAATTGAATAAAACTGCAAAACTATTTTAAGGGTTCATGTATGATGTTCTCACCAACTCCTTTTTTTTCTTTTTTAATTCTCAAATTATTTAAATTTTTATGTATTAAACTTTTAGTTGGCCTTTTAACAGTGACAATGAATGATTATATAGTTTTGACTCCTCCTGCATTATCTTTTGATTCTTTTTCCTTTCTTTGTAGAAGGGTTGCCTTTTTCTCCTTCTGACAGATGAATTTTCCCTCTGATTTCTCTGTGATTAACAGCAGATAATGGCTCTCTCTTCCACAAAGTGCTAAGCTCTTGTTATATTTTAAATTATAGGGCATGGCAAAAGTGCTTCTTTCAGGAGAAAATGAACAAGAAAAATTCATAACTCATTCCCTGCTTGCATCCATGCCCCCAACCTTCAACCTTTTAAACTAGCTCGCCCCCATCGCTCGCCCTGCCAGGCACTTTAGGGGCACAGTCTCTCTTCCCTCCTTCTAGTCCCCCAGCCTCCATCATTATGGCCCAGTAGCCCTCACCTCCAGCTTCGCTATAGTCCCAAGGCTTGACCTGTAGTGTCCCATCTAAAATTATCTTTACGGTGATTAATGCAAGTGGGAGGTGGAGACCCTGCTGTTGGCACATCTCTGAGACCCATGGTAACTCTCCAGCCTTCTGCTGGGCTCATTTTGACAGGAAGAAATGCTATTTTAGTCTCCTTTTTATCACTGTTTTGCATTGGTGTTGCAGTGATAAAAGTATCACTGGGAATGTGATTAATTTAAGTATAAATGTTACTCTCTTTCTTTATTTAATACGCAATTTTCTTAATTTTATCACTGCAATCCTTTGGATTTTATTGTCTGCAAATATTAGAAACTGTCTTTCAGTTATAATACCTTTTCATAGGGCTTTGGAAATAACAGGCCTTGGTGGCCATTTTTATGTGGTTGCTAGGGTAACTGGTTGAATCAAAGAAATGCTCATATCATCATAGACATCTCTGCCATCTACCCTGTGTCTGCAAAACTGTAACTGCATGACTATTAGAGGGTTTTCCAGTGGCACAAAACCTCTTGAACAGTTTATGGGAGAATTATTTGTTCAAATGGTAAATCACATGAATAAAAGGGTTGTTGACTGAGCATGTTTGGATTATGAGGATAATGATCATGGTGATGGACGAGAGCTGCAAAGGGAATCCTGTCTGCCTCATATTTACCTGCACAGAACAATAATGCAGGTTTTTGGCTCTGATCCTTGTTGGCATACGATGCTGATGAATGTTATTCCTTTCAATCATTCTGATATTATGAGTGGATGGACACAGAGATAGATACTATCACTTCCTTTAAAATGCAAGGGTTGTCACTCTTTCTGTTGCTGTCAGTGGCACCAATTCTAATATGTCTGTGTCATGTGGGAGCTCGGTATTAATTTAAGAGCAAGTGATTTTTTTTTTTTTTTTTTTTACTGTCTGTTGGGGGTCGCACAGCCACATGATGGTTAGCACAAAGGTGTCTAATTTTTCAAATCTGTACCCGTATAATTATGCAGTGACGGGTAGATGGAAGTGATGTGAGCTGCTCTTTGACAGAAGAACAACTAACAAGAGGTGGACAAAAATTGTGAAATTACAATTTCACTGCAAGAATGGCAGTATTAAGCTTATGTTTAATACATTATATATTTTAAATAAAATTAGCTTGTGTAATGTAGCGTGTTCTTATATTATCTAAAAGTAATTTGCATGCATTTAAAGTCAAAATAATTTTAGTGCCCTTATTAGAAAATGCATATTTGCCTTTAATAAAAAAATGGAAAATTACACTTACACTTGGTTTTAAGGATCTCATTTCAGGTAATTTGAGGGAAAGTACACAGAGTAACTGGTTTACCCATAGTCACTAACTGCATATGTAAATAATTTTTAGCCATTCTCAGCTTTCTGAATAAATAACAATATATTAAAGGCAATATATTACTTGTTTTGGGGCTGTTTTTGTTAGTCTGTTTGTCTATATATTTTTATGAATTTTTTGGACTGCGAGTCTGTAATAAATTTGAATGGAATGGATGAATCAGCTGATTTTCTCTCCATTTTAAGAAATGTAACATGATGTCGCAAATAACTCTGAGATTGCCACTGTCTATAATCACAGGACTAAAAGCTGTGAAATACAAACAGAATCAGCTCCTTAAGGACCAGACATTGTGCTGAGGGTGATCATAAACATTTCTGCCAGCAGTCAAACAAGATTATGGAGCTGGAGCCAAAAGCTATTTGGCTTTTCCACACATTATAACTGATGTAAAGAAAATTCAAATTCACTTTAGTTAGATGCATTTAAAATTATATGGGAAACCTCTTTAAGATTTGTTACAATAACCTGTAAATAATGTAAATAATTGTTTTACAAAAGGTTTTTATTCATCCTTTTCTTTAGGTTTTTTTTTAGTGTATATTAACTGTGCATGTATAATTTTACATCAGAGAACTTTGCTAATTTTTTCATATAATTCTACACAGTTGCAGATGTTTGGAAATTATTTATAATTGGTTTAATGAATTAATCCTGGATTAATGAAGTTTTTTTATATTTCATATTTCAGCTTTGCTAACCTCTACAAAGAATTTAGTAGTAATAATAAAAAAAAAAAACAAATTTGTTGGATGTTATTTGCAGGGCCATTTTGTTTCGACACCATTGACTCCCAATAGTTGCCTGACTGTGTTACTTCTGGATGAAGCCAGACTGGTGATGTACTCATCACTCTATTATGTCTAACAACCTCCAGGGACATGTTGATGAGACAAGAATGAGCTGTTTATAGTTTTAGCAAATATTTCACAAGCAAGTTAGAACATTTCCTCAAACACCAGACAATACTTTGAATAATTCTTGGTTAACCCATGCGTCATTGTCAAAGATCATTGATCACATTGTGGTTTCAAACTTCAACCTGGCAGGAACTAAGGTGATCCTGAAGCAGATCTGTAACTGTAAGTGGGTTGTAACTTTATGAAATTACAGAATTAATTAATTTTGGAAGAAAATGTCTTAAAAGAGCACATCAGCCTCTCCAGTTACACAATACCATCCTCCTTTATAAATCCTGAAGGTCATATTTGACACCACCTTCTTTCTACACAAAGTGCCACGCTCGAGTTTTGGAGTGTGTTTGTGTTTACTCCTTGGTTTGAGGTCCCTTGTGACAGAACAATCCAGAGCCAGATTAGCTTTGTTAAACACAGTCTGTGAAGCTGACTTTGACACATCTTGCCTGTTCTGCAGCAAATTTATCACATTGAAGAGAGCCAACGCAATCCCACTCAATCCCCCTTTCATGCTAGCACCAATGACAAAGGCTCTAAATGGATTAGTGTAGGTGATTATTGGCATTGTCACCAGCCGCTTTTGGGTGCATGTTGTGTGGTGTCACCAATGTGTGCCACGTGTGCACGTAGTGAGTGTGTGCACGAGTTTGTCTAGTCTTCCCTGCTAAAACTTACTAAAAGAACATAATTGGAAGATATTTAAAGGTTCCATCCCTCGAAGAATGGGATAGTGTGAAAACCAGAGAGTAGTACACAGGAGGAATGTACACTGATACGAGTAACAAGGTGGGAGACGGTCCAGGGTGAGAACAGTTCACACTACAAACGGTGTTAGAGACACTCCCAGCAGAGAGTGAAGGAAATTGCCCAGAATGAAGATGGACCAGAAGGGTAAGGGGGATGACTGTGGCGTTAAGGGGAAGGAGTGAGGCCGAGCTACATCCTGCACAATGTCTTGGCCACAGAACAGTCAGGCAGAAGGACGGCTGTTGGACAGGACACAAGAAGGAGCATGGGGAAATGGGTAAAAGATGCTGGGAGAGAGAGAGAGACAGATGGATCGAGGTGTGAGGGAGGCAGCAGGATATCGACAGGGGGGGAATTGTGTTTCAGGAACTCACTGCCAGAATCCAAGGATACAGGGAGGAAAAATGAGGGAGAGGAAGAAAAGAGCAACCAGGAAAAACATGAGGCAATGCACACCACGATTGGCAGGGAGGGATGGGTTAGAAAGAGGTGAGAGCTAACTATTAATAGTAATACCCCTAAGGTTGAAATTTTCCATGGGTTTTGGTGCACAGCAGTTTGTGCTAAAGAGGGAGAGGATGAGATTATGTGCGCTTGTGAGGTCAGCTAAAGTCCTTATGCATGTCGATCATGAAAGAGAGGCAAAACCTGTATGGTATATCTGGAATTATGTTATCTACAGCAAACCATGTAAAAGCTGAGCATGTATACCAGGTTGTGTACTGGTACACTGTTAAAACGCCAACTACTAATTTGTTACCTCAACACTATTTTATGAGTTAGATTAACTAATAATTTAAAAAAGAGCTGAGCTAACTCAGAATTCGAAGTTTACTAATTAGTTGTGCAATGAAAAGGAATTTTTAAGTTGAGAAAACTTAAGATCATGAGTTATGCATCCAACTGTTCAACTAAAGGGTGACGTCATGCGCCCCCACATGTCGCGCATGCGCAGTTCTTTGCCAATACTACAGGTCGCACATGCGCAAGTCTCCCCTATCTACAACAACCGCAACGCAACTGTGTGCTGTGTTAAACAGCGGATATTCTTCACTCCGTGCCTCTACAGCAGTGAGCAGGTAAGCCTGTTTGTCCAAAAATATGTTTTCTGTAACAGTTGTCTGTTAAACTCCGTTGCAAATGTTAATAATTTGTTTTGCTCAAACACCAGGTTTTAACGTTCGCTTTATTTGAACTGCAGGAGTTCACCAAGCTAGCAGCTAAGTTTGAATTAATGTAAGTATTTATCCTAGTTCACAACTTTTACGTGTGTCCAGTCAAATATTAGAATTAAAATTGTGAAACCTTAGGTAAGTCTAACTATACTTAAAACTAAGTCGGGGTGTTTAAAAGTCTTTGAAGTCCCGTCCCCCCGCCCGCCTCCCCCTCTCCCGCGTAAACCTGTAGCTCCTTTTAATAGTTCAGTGGTTATATGAGGATTTAACAAACAAATGTCTTCCAGATGTCAAAAATGTTCTTATTAAACGTCTGTTTGTATTAACTAATACATTTACATAGTCCCTGTGAAGATGATTGTGTCGTCACACCTACATAAGATGAACTCTGTTGGTGAAGAGTTGAAACAGTTTTAACTTATTTGTTCATAAAACAATTAAATATACTGTTGACAGTTTATGCAATTATAATTATTGTACGATATAAGATCTCATTTACAAGAGAGACCTGTTTTGATAAGTTATTATGGCTGTTCATACAACTGAAAACTTTAATAATGTTACTCTGTTAAAAATATTTAAAAGCAAAAACATGGCAAAACTGACATTTATAAATGTAAACTCTGCAGGAACGTGGCTGCCTGGATTTGGATTTTGCCTTGAATTGAATTGTGTTCAACACCTGTGCATAGCTATTTTTTTTTTAACAGGAAACATTTAACTGGATTTTGTTTTTGTTGACATGCAGGCATGGGAAGGTGAAACAATGAAAATGGTTCCCAACAAGATCTTGATCGATTCCAGAATGGAAGTGACATTTGTTATGACAGAGAAGGAAACGAGAGGATGAAGAACCCCTTGCTGCTGATGTCATGAAAAGATGGCCTACGTTGTTTGTCCAAGAAAAGGTTAGTTCTTGGTTTTCCTACTGTTATGTGTTATACACATTGAAATTTTCCCACTGTAGACTTTTGCAGACTGCAACCGCTGACAGTAATTTAATTGTACGTGGGTTTTTTTTCTCCCTGACACTCATGATGGCGTGTTATGTACACTTTTATCTTTTAAGATGTGTGCACTGTTCTTCAGAATTAGACGAGTGGACTTAATGAAGACCTTCCTATCATTGTTGGATCTACACTCTACACAACTCATTGAAATGTACACGTCACACTGGGGAAGACTAGAGAAGGACCTAAGGACTCTTCTAAACCGCTTGGATCAGCAGGTAATACAGTAAATATTTTGTGCCATATTTTGAATCCTCAGTTTAATTTTATTTAGGACTGATCTGTCACTAAATGGACGATGGGGGACACCAACACCAGTAATTTAGACTTACTGAATTCAGACTTTTTAAATATAGTCAAGCATCAAATCAGCACCCCAACCCTACCAAATTAAGTGTAACACTGACAAATTGTCAAAAGCATGCATGAAATGCAATGATTTTATTTGTGTGTATTTCACAGTGTAGTGTGTGGAATAGGTAAAACTGTGTATTTTGGGGGGGAAAAAGTCAAAAAGCGTTCCAGGTTTTGATAAAGACAACACTGAATAAATGAATGATAAAACAGGATTTTTATTTTATGTCACAAGTTTTATGCATTTCTTTTAGACAACAGATGTGCTTGCCTACAGAGGGTCTGCATCTCTTCACGGCCTACCTTTTGTTTCTGAAGAAGTGGCCTGATGGATTTCTGAAGACATGTTTGGTAAGATTGCTTGCGCCACCTAACTGACTGCAGTTTCAGAAAAGTGTCCTGATATTTTCAGAGCCTGATCATGTTTGTTTTTTAGTACTGTCAAAGGAATACAGAGATAGATATTTACATTATAAACTTTCTGAGGGAATGTCTCCAGGGGTGCACTGATTCCAGTTTTCTGGCCGATCACCTGCCAATGCCAATTTTTTAATTTTTTTTTTTTTTTTTTTTTTAATAACTGACAGCTGCAATATTCCAATTTAGTTTGATAGAAAAATTTAAACACTGGTGAAAACTAGTTTTAACTGTACATAAGGTCTTGTTCTCAGCTGCAGTATAAATGAGAGGTTTCCAGCATCACTGTCCAAACTACAAAATAATCAGTTCCTTTAGTCTCTCATTTTCACACAGAAATGAAACTTGCTCAGCAGCTTACATTTCAGACCTGTTTTGAGCCAAACCAGGTGGACTTTCATGTAAAGTCCACAGCGATATTTTGCTATCACAGTGCCACAAGGTTCGAATTGGTTGATAAAATAACTTACAGGCCTTTATTATATATCTATGACAGTCTAGATCAGTGTTTCTCAACTCTGGTCTTCAGGACCAACTGCTCTGCATGTCTTAGAGGCCGATGGCCAATCCCCCAAAATTAAGGAAATTCATTTTCAAACTGCTCTGACTGTCCCAGGTTTGAAGGCGCTTTCTTTTCCTTACAAACTGCATGAAACATTTTCTGTCGGATGTTTCGCCTGTTTTTTTAAGCCAAGATTCTGTGAAAGCCATCTTATCTTATTTAGATTTTTTGACTGTATGCTTTGGCTTATTATTGTGCTGGAGAATCTGTGACCTGCTTCTTAGATGTTTTTTGAGACCAGACATCATCTTTTTACTCCAGAATGCCCTGATAGGGTGATTGGGTTCAAACTGAGATTTTTGTTGGTCTTGAAGTTCACCTTTGATCATTTTGGAACTCATTCTAAGTCATTTGGCCACCATTCATATCATCTGTATCTTCAGTTTATCATCAAGTTGCTGCCACATGTAGGGAGATTGGCTACATTTCAGCCCTTACACTTATGGATATGAATTATAGTCACATGAGCATCAAGCTGCTCGAAGATGACGTTAAAGTTGTTCATACATGCTTGTCCATCTTTTTTTGACTTGAGATAGCTTTTTCTTTCTTTGATCCATGTTCAGTGTGGTACATGTTGACAGATTTTCTCTTTTTAAGAAGGGAAACTGAAGATATCTGATTAGACACAAATGTTTAATATGTCCCTATGGTTTTATTATTTAACATCTTTGAGGCTGTACTATTTTTGATGTATTGAATTTTGCACATTTTGACAGCCTTGTTTTTTTTTTTTTTTCACAGGATACTGGCTCAGAGGCTTGGAACTTGGAAATACAAGAAGCATGACGCTGGTTATTGAGGAGCAGATTCTTCTGGATGACATCAGTGACTTATCATGGCCTAACATGTGCTGTGAACTTGGATAGATACACTTTTGAGACTGTTCAGAAAGTGTTCATGAACCTCAGTACCCACTGCTCAGCCAGGGTCCAGGCCCTTAAGAACAGTTTGATGAAATGGCCTGTGATGATATGATTCCCTGCATTGGTGAGTACTGAGTGACCAGAGTGGTCACACCAGCTTAGTGTCAGAACTTCATTGAATATGGGATAATTGTTGTGTGCTTATTTTTTCTTTTGTTCAAAAAACAATATTCAAAATATCTGTTCAATGCAGAGATGGGCATTATTCAACAAGTTGTCTTCATGCCATCTATTTATTCTGCACAGCCACTGAACCAACTGATTCACAGATTCACTGTGCTGATTGGATCCACCTGTAGGGCTAGGCAAAAAAAATAAATGAAATGAAGATTACTATTTGACTGTACAATTCCCACCTCTGCTACATTTAGAATTTTTTTATTTTTTTTTTAATTATTATTTCAGGTGACAAATGGCAGCTGTTATTATGAATGTTACTCGGATATGTTAATGGCATCATAAGGTTTTTTCCTTCTTTTTTCTTTTTTTTTTTTTATAAATACATACATATATTTGTTTCATGGGATATATATTATCTCATGACATGCTCGTTATGCACAAACATTTCCAGACAGAGGTTTTCTAATATTTTTATTTAGATTTAGAAAACTTAATTTGCTGTTTTCTGTATTTGATCTGATCTGTGTTAGGACAATAATTAAGCATCTTTACTATCTTTGTTTTTTGTTTTGATAAAAATTGAAAAATATACCATGGCCTTTTGATGAGTTCACGTTACCACTGTAAGTGGAAAAAGCAGCTGAAACATGAAATATATATATATTTTTTATAATGTTCATTCACTCTCTTTAAATAAATTACGTGATGTTAAATGTGTGTTTGATTTCATTACAGATGTCCTAACTGAAGAATGAGTTGTTGAGCGAACTTAAAAGTAAGGCAACCAGCTGCACAGCCTTTTTAAGTAAACGCGACTAATAGGCTTGTGTTGAGTGAACCTACTTCAACAGGGTAAATCATGATGAAATATTAAGTTAATCTGAACAGTAGTTTTAAGTTTGCCTTACTCACACAGTTAGGTTGAGCCAACTTGTGTTCCTACGTTGGCTCAACTATTACATATATATATTTTGAACTTAACAACATGAGTTTTCTCAACTTAAAGATGAGAGTAGACCTGATTAACCATTCTAAGTTTATTGAACTAAAGATTCTTCTTTGATTTACCCATTTAATTTAAGTTCATTCAACACATAAGTCCTTTAGTTGAGTAAACTCAAAAAAGCTGTGCAGCTGGTTGCCTTACTTTTTTAAGTTCAGTCAACTTTTTCTTTCTTT